>JABUQX010038372.1:12500-34519 GCA_015478945.1 Trachelipus rathkii
GCAAAAATAGCAATGAAATCTTTTAGCATTTTGTAGAAAATACACAATATATGCACCCCTTATCATTGTGAAAAAAACTAATTATTTATTTATTTATTTATTTATTTATTTATTTATTTATTTACTTCAGGTTTTCATGCAGTCAAATACAGATGAATTATTTCAAGTTGATGTATTTTGTCAGATACGTTCAATATTTTTCTTTTATAAATGTAATTTTTACACGTACATCATGGCGAAATACGCAGTTGTGAATGAACTTTAATTTATTTAACAATGATAATACTGACCATTTAAACAAAAATGCCCAATATTTGGATAAGGAAAATTTTGCTAAAACAAGCACAGGACATGTTTTTTTTTCTCTCTTTTTTTCAATTTCACAATAACTTACCCTTTAGTGGTTCTTATTTTCATATGACATCGTAGAATAAGACAAATCAGCACAATATCTTTGAAGTCTCGAGCGATAAATGAAATGAAATTTTAATTGAATGTCCTCATCTTCATTGACATCTTTCTTCCATCACTTTGATAAAATTGGTGAAATTTCTTTGTATTCTCTTGATTTTCATTAACGCCACCAAGATTTGGTAAATTTTTATTTAAATACATGTTGAAAATGTGAAGCCTAGAACAACTGAAAATGTGACTTTTAGGATAAATATTTACAAGCTCTTTATTCGCAAACCTTTTATTCCTAGGATGTTCTTAGCTATTGCTGCAAATGATAAACTCTTGCTTCCGATTGGATCAGTGACTTAATGAAGTATGGGTCTTTCGTCAATTTCCTTGTCTGGGATCATTACAAACACCAGCTCTAAGCTTTTCATCACTACTACCTGGAATGGGTGAAGATCTGTAGTCAAAATAATCAGTTTCTTTATTCTAAACCTCATATAAACTTCTTCAAGAGCCCAAGTTTGATGTGAAGTGTGGAAAATTAAAATTTTCTCGAACCAAAAATGAATCGTGGAAATTATTTTTATCTCCATCATTTAAAATATGCCTTAACTTGTAAATATTATCTTTATTCAATTTTCAGCTATGGCATAACTAACCCATGAGCACAGGAAGCTGTTACTTTCTGTTCCCTTATTTATTAGCTGAGAAGAAAGTTTGCTATTTTCATTATCATTTCATTATTATTTCATTATCATCTGAAATACTATTTTTTCACATTTTTTCTTTCACTTATAATGAATGCCATGTGACTGCAGTTACGTACTATTATACTAAAACTATTTATGTGTCAAGCGACCGATGACTTTACTGGCACACCTGGCATAATAGTGTTATAATTTTAATATATAATAATCATGAAAAGCTCAAAACATGCTCACTGTGCTTCACTAAAACCTAATGTGATGAACAACAGTATTGGAGTTTTTTTTCTTGAATTGACACATCAAGTGTATGATGTTGTTGTTGTTGTTGTTTGTTGTTGTTGTTGTTGTTGTTGTTGTTGTTGTTGTTGAACTGTGTAGATCTCAATTAAAAAACTATTACAACCTAATACTACTATCACTATGATTAATAATAATAATAATAATAATAATAATAATAATAATAATAATAATAATAATAATAATAATAATAATAATAATAATAATTATAATAATAATAATAATAATAATAATAATAATAATAATAATAATAAAACAAGGTATCTAAAATAAAACAAGCTAAACTATATAATGAATTCACAATTCATTGCACATTCGTAATGGCAATATTGCTAATGGGATTCAATTGAATAAAACTTCTTTTTTTATGGAAGATAAATTCCAAAATTCAACAATCAATTCTTGTTAATATTTATTCCCTTTTTTGTGACAGCTTTTGTGTTTTAAGGCGTTTCTCTCATAATTTGTTTACAGCGGCTTTTATCGTCCAGTCATTATTTATTTATTTAACCATTTGTTTTGTTAATCTATTTATTTATTTTGTTCTTTTTTATTTATTTTTTTTTTTTTTTTCCTTTTTCGTGTATTTTAGTTTGTTTTGTCTTTTTTTTTTTTTTTTTTTTTTTTTTTTTTTTTTTTTTTTTTTTTTTTTTTTTTTTTTTTTTTTTTTTTTTTTTTTTTTTTTTTTTTTTTTTTTTTTTTTTTTTTTTTTTTTAACTTGTATTTTAAAATATTTTCTTAATTTTTAATGGTATATATTTTTATGTTATTTTTTTAAATAATTTTATCATATTAAAAAGATTTTTCTAACTTTATGATATTATTTATTTTATAGAAAAATAAGATAAAAATATAATAATATCATATATATATACTATATATATATATTATATATATATATATATATATATATATCAATCAACATCCATCAACATCATCATCATCTCCTCCTAGCCCGCAGAATTGGGGTGAGGTGTGATAGATACAGCCGGAACAGAAAAGTAATAAAAGAATTGCGTAAGTCGAAAAGAAAGCTCATCTTTACGCGTCCACGTTTTACTTATCCTTAAGTGAGAACTGCTCAACAGTCATAAAATCCACCCTAGGGTTTCACGATACTGCGACGGAGCCCTCACTGGTGGCATCTCGTCAATATAAGGGTTCATCCTTTGGCCCAAATAGCCCACAACCATACCCTTCACAAAAACCCGCCATTCACTCCTATTATGCACCTTTCCTTCTCGTCTGCCAAACTCACATTCCCTCTCCTCCTGCATTCCTTAACTGACTCAATCACTTTTTCTTCGTCTCCCAGCCGCGGTCGATTCCCAGCACACTCACCACTATAACATAGCTCAGCCAACCGATCTATCATCCATCTTCCATATGAACCAACTCATTCCTCAATAATACTCTTGTTTATTCTTTCATTTACTCCCTAATGCGTTCATTCCTCAATTTTATTCAAATTCGTTCTGCAATCTAACACGCCCGAAAGATTGTCCATCTGAGCACATTGTACTTAGAATATATACCTCTATTCCAAGACCATAGGTTCAAATACTGATACCATTAACAAGTAACAAACATACCCTCATGCAAACCTTAGCGCACTCAAGACTTAGTCCTTCACATCCACAAGGATTTTAATTTCACATGCCAACTTCCTACGCATTCACAACTTTCTTCTACTACACTGCTGCATCATCCGGTCTTCTTTTCACCCAACATTAATATCCTAAATATTTAAAAGCTCAGGTACACTTGTTCCGTTGCTCACCATAAATATCATTACTTAACACCGGCACTGTCCTCCTCACAACCAATAAACTTACTCTATCTCATTATTTTCAAACCTTCATTTTACATACCCTGCAAATCCCTCTACTAGTCCTTTCAAATTCTTTTCAGATTCACCATAACAAACCAACTCATCTGAGTACAATAAGCATGCACTTTCACTCTGCTTCCTTCTCCATCATTCTAACACCTCACACTGCCACCCCCACCTCTTATTTTTCATAACCCCATCCATATACACAATGAAAATAACTAAAGAGACATAACACATCTCTGCTCGCTCTGCTATTAATATTAAACCAATAGCATTCGATCCATTTATATCTTACATCACGCTTCACTATCTGTCATACATCCTTTTTGATTCCATTCAGAAGCCTATCACAGCAACCACCATAGTACTCACTAATACCTCCATAAAGGCTTCCCATTACCTCTATCATACGGCCTGTTGTAAAATCCCATAAAACCTAAATATAATTTATTTATCTTCTCTCTCATTTCTCAATCATTTGTTTTCAATGTAAAGATTTGATCCCACTATCCTCTACCACTCCTAAACCGCGACTTGTTGTTCACCAATCAGTCCCTCAGTCTCGACGCACTCTTTCGACCAAAATACAGCATATATCTTCCCTAGTTTGAAATGAAACTTAATTCCCTTAATTCTACAGTTCCCCTTTTTCTCCTTCCTTATATAAGGGTACTAATTACTGCTCTCCTTCAATCCTTGGAAACTATAACCTCCATATACGCTTTATTACACAACTTCAAATCCAATCAATCACCACCTCGCCCCCCGCTCTTGAATCATTTCACTAAGTAATTTCATCTATACTCTGCAAAGATTTACCATTCTTCTCAACCCTTTCTCACTCTACCCTTACCTCCTCCTTACTAATAAGCCTCATCCCCAAAATACTATTCCTTCTTGCACATCAAAACCAACACACATTCACTAACATCCCTCATCATTACTGTTAACTATTGTTGCCAGATTTTCGGAGTGTCACCTCCACTCTCTTCTACATCCATTTCATCAGTTACAAAGCACCATCCCTATTCCATTATTCTAAGCAGATTCCTTATTCTCATTCTTAACCTTTCGCGCTTTTCCTCAGACGAGCTTCCTATTCCCTTGTCATCCTCATTCATCCTCCTTCCAAATTATTCATTTACCTTCTTTTTTCTCCTACGTAATGCACCTTGTAGTATTTTCTTTTTTCCTCCTTAT
The DNA here is from genome assembly GCA_015478945.1 of Trachelipus rathkii. NCBI lineage: Eukaryota > Metazoa > Arthropoda > Malacostraca > Isopoda > Trachelipodidae > Trachelipus > Trachelipus rathkii. Next base: position 16,941 of record JABUQX010038372.1, read on the forward strand.
ATAATTTCCAAGCATTTTCTTTGAAACTTCATCATTGGCTTTTTAGACATTCACCACCGCTTCTTTTTTACACTTTAACCGTCTTTCAATACACCTCATTTCAACCCATTCGCTGTTAACATACTCTTACTTCCTACTTTAGCACATCCACAACTTCCTTTGCACTACTAACTGCTTCCTTCATTTGCCCCCAATTTGTTCAGTATCAACTAGTTCACAATCAACCGATTTTACTAGCGAGCGCTCTACAATACTTATCCTTATTTTCCCTTGTTCACTTAACTTCTCATCTTAATATTTTACTTCTTCTTCCGTATCACTTCCTCTCCATCCAAGCCCACTAACTTTAATTGCACCATCAAACCCACACACATTCATTATTCTCTTTATTACTGCAATGTTATGCAAATTTTCAAAAGTGTTCCCTCCACACTCTCCCTCACTGACATCCATTTCAATCAGTTACGAAAGCACCTTCCCTATTCATTATTCTGAGCAGATTCCCCTTATTCTTATTCTTAACCTTTCGAGCTTCCTTCCAGAAGAGCTGCCTATTCCTTGTAAGTCCCATTCATACCTCCTTCAAATGTTCATTTACCTATTTTTTCTCCTACGTATGCACCTTTTAGTATTTCTTTTTATCTCCTTATATAATTCCAAGCATCTTTCTTTTGAGACTTCATCATTTGCTTTTAGTACATTCAACCACGCTTCTTTTTTACCTTTAACCGCTTTCATCACCTCTTCATTCCACAGTCCTAGCACAGTCATGCTTTAACCACACCTTTCTTACCCATGGACTACATTACATGCTCCTGGGCTCATCCCTTAAGGTGGTATATCTACTTTCAAACTCCTTCTATTGTCTACTAGTTAAAACCTATATCATCTTTTTTTCTTTGCAATTGCCAATTATTGCTCACAAGACATATTTCCATTTATTCTAGCTGAATCATAGTCCTTTAATCATACAGCAATTTTTGCTCTTCAATGAACTCTATTCTTTTTAATTTCTTGATCAAGGTTAGAATTTAGAATTGAAATTAGTGTTTCGTCTAGGGATCACCTTAAGCCCCAGTATATCAACTCAACTTAGCTGGTGTCCATATGTACTGTGTTGGTTCCTGTGCAAAGACATGGAAAATGGTTCCATTCTATTTTTAGTAAGATTTTAGTCACCAGATAAAACTGCTTGGATATAAACTTTCCATTACCATTCCTATAGGAAATTTGGTTAATATTTTCAGTTTTTGACACTTCTATAATTCATAAGTTATTGGAAAAGGAAATTTATAATGTAGTTTTATCTTATCAGGTACATGTGGGTTAGATACGATGATTTTAATCATCTATCTTACTCGGAACGTTGAATCTCAGAAAGATATTTCTCATTGAAAAGTCTCAAAACAAATTTTTCACATTTGCGGGTGGAAAGAATCTAACTTCTTTTTAATGAGTTTCATATAGCTCCTATAAGTTACATACTGAGGTAACCCATTTCATATTGATTTTAAAGAGGGGAAAGAGAATAAATTTTTTATATATAAAATAGGATCTTTTTGTATTATGGGAATTACTATAAATTCATAGGATTGATTTTTTTTCCCTGTTATCTATAATTCATAATGTTATTGTAAAGCTGTATATTTTATAATGTAGTTTTATTTTTGAGAATGTTATGATTACTGTATACTGTAAATTGCTTAATGTTTCTATAGTAGGATAATATAAATATAATATATATTTTGATAGTAAATTATATAGTATATAAATATATTATATAATATAGGTATTATAGTTTATATTAATACGTATTAATTATAGACTATATGAGTATATATTAAGATACAGGTGTAGTAATTATATTATATTATATTGGCTGACTTATAGTATTAATGATTATAGTCGGATAAAATAATAGTGTACTATGATATGGTGTAGGTATTTATATATCATTTATGCAGTTATTATTATATATAATATAATAGTAAATATAGTATTAAAGTCAGTATGAGTGATAATATAATATATATTCTATAGAATTTCTGGCAACGTTCCCCTATTGTTGGTTTATAGTTTATATTTTAAATCGCTATTATATATATATTTATGTTACTTTATTTTATATGATAGAGTGGATATATAATATATATATGATATGTATATACGTATATATTATATAGTATATATATTACTATAAATTTGATTGCACGGCAGCATTATAATATTATGGATAATGAAATTATGTTATATATTATTATATAAATATTATAATTTATATATAGTATATTATTATAATTATATAACTATATAACTTAATATTGACTATTATATATATAGTATTATAGTATTATTCATTGATAATTATTAATAGTATAATATATATATGATGATATATAATATCTTATTATAATATGTATTATAATATATATATTATCTTATTTATTATAGGTGTTTATCTGTAATTTATATATATAGTTCAGTATATATACATAATTATATAATCTATATAATTTTTTTACTCCTTTCTGTTATTAATAGAATTACTTCAAATAATAACAACAACGAATGTACACGAAAACTTGACACACACATAGTCACGCATAAATTTTGTACTCTTCCTAAATAATGGAGAAGTGATTTTTTGTTAAGTATAATAAAGGCTTTAGCGCCATTCGACATTGAAATAATGCTTGATTTTAGAGTCTGTATTGGTGTCATTATTGATTATTATTTATTATTGATTATTATTATTATCATTATTGGATTATTATATTATTATATTATTATTATATTAATTATTTTAATATTATTATTATTATTATTATTATTATTTATTTATCACTTGATTTAAAAGCCTAATACTTATTCTATTATCTGTGTTGTTGTTGTTTTATTATATTATCATTATTTTATTATTTATTATTATTATTATTTTATTATTATTATTATTGATATTATTATTATTATTATTTTAAATATTTATTATTATTATTGATTATTATTATTATTATTAGTTATTATTATTATTATTATTATTATATTATTGTTTGTATTATTATATTTATTATTATTATTTATTATTAATTATTTTATTAAAACTCATGAAGCTTCTTATCCTCAAAGACTATTCAATTATTAAGAAATTGATTTTGACATATTTATTTTCTCATTATAGTTAAAAATTAAAAATGTGTCTCAAAAGACTTTGATTGCGGAAGGCAGACTCTGACTCCACCTCCCGACGTACGGATTTAGAAATAATTATCTCTACGTGGTGACATAGGGACGTTGAAAAAATTCCCTACGTAGTGACGTAGGAATTTTGGAAAATTCCCAACGTATTCGTCACCAAAGAATCGCATTTCATTAATAAAAAAAATGTTTTAAATTATTATTCTAATGATGGAGTAATTTTGTGAAAAAATAAAATTATATATCTGACTGAATAAGACCTATTTGATTGTATCAATTCTCTCAGTAATGATTAATAAATCAAAGAATATAGTCACCTGATAATTTGTAATTCTACTAATATAAACTGATTACATTAACAAAGTTCCATATATATAATTTAACCTCACAAATCTCTTCCTACCACACTTGAAATAAAGACCTACATAACTTACGAAATAAATTCTCATCTAATCTCATACTCATCTACATATCAACTTACACTCTCTCTCAATAATACGGGCTCACTAAGATCAGTAATCATACCTCAAATTCTGTGCTTACTATCACATTTCAACATCACTACAGTTGAAAATTAATTAACTTAGTAAATCAATCCCACAAAAATCTAGTTCATCTCTTCTGAGACGTCTCATCAATACAACAATCTATTAATCCCAAACTCTATATTCAAATCATCTATATATAATTCTATCCTAGCGATCAGCTTCTTACATCATCAAATTACTACATAGAATCACAACCTTCTCATCTACTCCAATATTTCACATACTATAACTATATCATTCACAATAAGCAATAAAATTAATGTCATATCATAATATATAGATACACATAACTAATCTACTATTCTATCAAGTTATAGATCAGCTAATAACAAAACATTAATCACCAATAAATAATGTAGTATATAGTAATAATTAATAATATTTATATTATAATAATTCTTGTATCAATATATAAAAAAAGTAATAATAGATGATAATAAATACACATCCAAACAACTACTAAAAAAATCTCAAACTAATACATCTTCAGATAACTACATATAATAAAACTAACATCACTCACAATCTATTGAGGTAAATAAGCGAGAAGTGAGCCAAATTAGAAAGAAAATAAAATTAAATACAAACTGATTGGTAAAAAGATAATATAATAATTAATATTTCATAAATAATAAAATATAGAGAGATAAAAAATATTTAATATCTATTAAATAATATTAATATAAAGTATAATAGTTGCTCCAAAAAAAATTCTATAAAAATTAGAAAATAATATAATGAGACTTACTTAAATGACAAACCAATAAAATTAAGAAATTTAGTGCACAGTTTAATTTAAAATATACTATAATAATAAGATAATAATATTATATAATTATTAGATTACATTTAATAGTAAACAGAACTTAGAATGGAAAAATTAAATTAAATTTATAATCAAATAATCGATATATAAATGTTTAGAAGCTTGAAATATTTGTATTAATTAGGTTAGAATTTTTAAATATAATAAGAATAGATTTATTAATGAGCAATATAATAATAATATAATATTAATAATTAGTATAATTAATAATTAATAAATAAGAGTTATAAATATATATATAATATTATAATTATATATAATTAATTATGAATGAGAGAAACTATAACACAGGCACGATTATGAGTCGATCAATAACTATCATGTAAATTTTTGGCAATCGCAGAATTAAATTAACAATAATAAAAAGCAATAAGAAATATAAAATGATAATTAATAATAGACAGATTTAATCAAATGAATAAAAAAGATATAAGATTAAATAATAATAAATAATAAGAAATAATATAAAAATTAAATAATAAGTCTAATAATCATAAAACCTATCCATATCGATAATTAATGATACTAATTACTATCATAATAATAAAAATAATAATAATAATAATAAAAAACTAAATAATCAATAAATAATAATAATAATAATAAGAATAAATAAAATATAAATTACTTTCTATTATTATTTTATGAGACGTGAATGTACAAGATAGGGGATCGATCCACAGCAACTACACACTAAATAAGCGCAAGACGATATTAAGAGCAAACACTAACTGACAATGCAGGAAATTCTCTAACGTAAACTGAAGAGGCAACAAGGTGGATTGCCTAATTATATCTTATTAATTAGAAATAACCTGAACGACCACCAAAATTTCCAGATCCAATAAACAGAAATAGGCAATAACCAAGGATATCAACTATCGAAAATCTGAAAGATGAAATTCGAAAGATGTCGCTGAAGGCGATGCTGAAAGAGGTATTGTTAGCAGTCAGAATAGAAATATGCTCTACGTAAGGGTGCGACTACTGTGCAGAGAGCAATCCACAAAGAGATGAACAACGTTGAACGAAGAGACCAGACTTGAAGAGAGAATCAATCAATGGGCAGGATAATGGGAGGAACCACGGTACGACATATATAAGATTAAATCCTGAATGAGATTCGAGATTTGTAAGACCAGCGGCAATCGATACAAGACCCTATCATACAGGAATGAACGGACCACTTCATAACAAAGATGAGACCACAACGGCCAATAGAACGGTTATTGCAGATTCGAATGTTATGGAGCGTACATACACAGTAGCAATCCACCCACACACAACGCCAAACATGCACTATGCGTTAAAGCCAATCTTCACAAGAAAGAGATAAGCACCTCCACGATTGATACAAAGAAAGTCAAAGCTACACTGATACTTTGTAGCCAATGCCGACGACAACCAGGTTGCGAACGGAAGTGAGAACTGACTATCACAACGGACGCATGAACAGGATAAACGAGAGGCACAACTGCACGACAAAACACCAACTGAGCTGTCGCAAGCTCCAAAAGCCTTGCGAGGACATCTACCTATCACCCACCCACAATATCAGCGAGAGCACACCTCGTATGCCACTAGGAAACGCACACCACGATGGCGAGGGGAACCCAACAGACCTAGAATGTTGAAACATCACAAACCTCCGCCGCTTGGACTGTGTAATCAAACGCAGGGCAGACTACGAGAGTTTGAAAACTGGAAACTCACAACGCATAACAGAATACTCGAGTGTTGACCGGTCAGAGCAACATCGACATCGAAAGAAACGACGATTCACATATCGAAGTAGATCGATGACAGATTCAGTACTACTCTCTACCACATTGATAATTATTCCGCCTGGACGCGCGAAGCGTTTAAATCGAGAGATTCCTGTTCCACTCTCTCTTCGAGAACAGGACATCTGCATTTCGAGTATATATTCAGACACCCGAGAAAGACAGAAAATTCAATTGAGGGTGGAAGGAGTAATCAGAAATCTCACGGAATATTGCTCAGCGGAAAAGCAGCCATGAAATACCACCTCCTCACTCACCGACCACGTCACGTTTATGAGAACATCGAGTTAGTATCAACCAATGATTTCTCCGTAGTCCATCTAAATGGACCTTCCGGCGCTGAGTACCAAAGGAATCACACTTTCAACAACACCATGCGGTGCACAGGACTATATTCAAAACACAGACTTGAGAATCCCCACCCTGTGGAGACACAGGCGTGGCACGGTAGACACGAGCGATCTCACGTGGAATAAATAGAACATACCAAGAGTAAGTAAGGTAGATACAACTTCAAAATTTAGAGCTAGAACTGCTAAAGATAAGACTAGAGATATTCGCGATCGCAGGAAAGAGAGCAAGAACCGCTTATATCCAATCCCACCCACAATGGCCATAAAGATACAGTTATAATTGACCGCGTAGCTCCTTCTAAATATGATTATCTAGAGAAAAACGCCTTCAGAGACGAAGCTTAGGAACATCTAGAAACGATACGCCAATGAACATGCCGCACAATGACTGATCCTCTTATTGCATACTCCGCAGTGCGTATAGGCACACCTCGTCTATGCTACCGGCTGCGTCAAAACTACCAGCTATTCCATCGGATGAGGGACCCGAGAAATAGCATGAAAGATAACACTCGGTGGGCTATTCATGCAAGAGCTCCTACATATCTCCGACAGTGTGCACGGATCAATCTAAGAATAGTGCAGAATCGGATACTGGTTGACAAATCTTGCTAGCTCACTCGTAGTCACAAAGCGTAATCTCACACCTCATAAACCTAGAGCTACCACAACAATCATGTACCCATACATATAGAGAAGCCGCACCTTCATCACGCATCAACCACGATAGATAGGATAGGAATGGCATAGAGAAGGCATCATCATCTCTATGAATGACTACGATCCTCAGACCTTAACCTCCACATCCAATTGGATATAGAAGAACTGAGTCGGTATCTTCCTCAATAATCAATTGCTAGGTATCACTCAAAGAACAATATAAGGACATAACCACACAACACATAAAAATTCTTAAATACCCACAAACTAAATCTGATATTACAAAACTCGAACAAATTTTCTTTGTCTCGTAATTTCCTTAGACTCATCAAATATAATCCATTGCATCTAACTTTACTAAATAGGTGGTGAAGAGAAGCGAAACTAATATCATCGAAACTTTCTCAACACTAACCTCCCAACTACGTTCGTGAGAAACCCATGCGTGACGTGCCTCTTGAGCGTGGAAGGTATGACAACTCCTCGTATTACTCGACAACACCACCGAAACCCCTGTCTCGAAACTAATAGTAGCGTGAGTACACATTCTAGAGCTTTGTAACGAGAAAATTAATTTGACAACATCGCGTCATAGCAACACGACTACATACACTCCATCCTCGCCAATCCGAGAAATCGCGAACTGGTTTACACGCATTTAACCTGCTCATTAGCAATCGTGCTCTTATACATCTGGACAACGGAGAGCGCCCAAACACAGACTCCCAATTTCCCTCAAATGCGACCTTCGGAAAAATCTGACCACCGCCACTCATCAAACTGTCCAGCAAATACATCTATTAACTCACACCTAGACCCACCCACAATCCCTATATGAAGTTATGCGCAGTTTTACACCAAACACTACTCCCACACAATAACAACCTTGAACACTACTAATGAAAATCAGACGGATGCAAACAAACATAGGTATAACGTCAATGACCCTCACTCTATCTCGGTCTAAATTATCATTCCCGTATCTTGCCAAAGAACATATAACGAATAAGACATTGAGGACTGGTCCAAATTATTGGTGTACAGGCAGGGGAAAGAAATAATCAGTCAAAAACTACACACATACCACATTCCATCACACGTGCATAACGAGAGAAAAGCAGGAATACCTCATCCTATATACAGGTAAATACAAACTACTAAATGTACACCAGAGAGGAAAAAAAGAGACAAAAACTCAATAGAGAGCTTGAAAGACGAGATTTTAATATCAGACGAACAGTCGCACATAGCCATAAAAAGCCAAACAGTCAGCACAAGCAGAGCACACCTTCTAACACAGAAAATACCAAATCACCCGAATTCTATATCTCTGCATATCAGACAAAAATAAACAATCGAAGATACACCGTCCCCAAACCACCAGAGATACAATCCAAAAACCGAATAACAGATAAGGTTATATAACTGAAAACATCACAGATTGCAAAGATCCGGCAATCAAACAAAAACGAAAGCAAAGATATAACGAGCCCATAACCCCAACGAACTAGCAATTGGAAACAGAATCCGCACAACAGGACGGATGCGAGAACATGAAGAGAGAGAGCGAGGACAAACAAGCCGCAATTCTTGAAGAACAATCACAAACAAGAAAACGCTTAACAAACAATACAAACATAGCAACTCATAAACCACTGACGGCAAAACAAACAATCTCCAAAGTATACGGCACTACAATAAGAAGATATATAAATAAAAACTCAAAACACTCAGGACAAGCACACCATCCAAACACGCTACGCCCTCAGAACACAATTAAAGAGAAAACGGAGTCTAACCTAGACACATAACATCCAATAAAAAAAAATACACACATAGTCAAAAACTACAACAAAATTAAAAAGACGCAATCGACAAACAAAGAAATAAGAGGCGAAGAAATGATGATATGCGCCCTGCGAAATCCAAGGTACTGAATGTGAAGAACTGGAGCACCCTAAAAACCCACCAAAATCATCAACATCAATGAGAATCTAAAGAATGACACACTCTCAGCACATTCGTAGAAGCGATTACAAAGGAAGAGCGTGACCGAGGGGTCAATAGGATCATAAGTGCAGTTGGAAGCAAAAAAAGAAGACACGCGGAATGTCGATCGAAGAGCCGCTAACAGGAGGAGGACCCTCAGAGCCGTCTAATGTAACTGCGACTCGAGAGAAAACAAATGTAGTCGAACAAACTGCTATCGATTTCACACAACACACAATAGGCTGGATAAAAACAAATAAGACACAGCGAGATAACAAAGATACCTCGCTCATGTATCAGCAAATTTACCACTTAAAATATAAATGCTAGCCAGCCAATAACTTGGAACATACGGTAGTGCAGATGACCTTATACGAGCCCAAGCAAAGTCCAGAAAGAACTCAGCAAAACGAGGTTCGGCGCGATATACTAGGCCGCATATCAACAATAAATAATTGACAAGTAATAATCACAGGACAAAGGGACAAGGATACGAACGTAATTTGTACCTACATATCACCACGCATTACGGGCCCCTGAAATTGTCAAACTTGCAATGGCTGCCAACCAACACACGATATCACATCCCTTCCGCGAATTATAGTCAAATCAACCTTCATCTCAGCTTTGAAAGAGAACGAGCTTAGACAATATAGGCCGATGCGCAGAGTGACTAAATTCTTCCCTCCAACAAATATCGAAGACATCAGAAAATAATACGGATATCAGATAGTCCCATCAGGGCCAGAGCAAGCATATTTACTCAAATTCAACGACAGAGCAAAGGCATATGAAGAAGGCTACTAGGAAACAAAAGTAAGAATAAAAACGCCTTCCTTCGAAGGTGTTTTCCTTAGAGCTTATTACGAAGAGCTATTTTATATATAACAAATCTGGAGTCTTTAACCTCTACATAAAAGAGTAAACATAAAAAAAAAAATCAAATAACTCAGCACAAAAAGAAAAAAAGACACAGAGAGACATGCTAAGAACGTAACAAAAAGTTCAGAAGACATAAATAGAGAGTTCGACGAGAGACAAGATTCATGGAAGCTGACGAGCAAGGCACGTAAATAGCACTATGGTGAACATGCCAACACAAAGGTTATCCTCCAAATAGGACCCATGAACATCGTTCCGCACGCACACTCTCCGAAAGTACTACTGCCACACGATTATCAAATCAGTAACATACAGCAGAGGAATTCATCTCGAAAAGCGGCATTATTACGTAACAACGAGAGAATTATTTATGTATCCACGATTCGCGCAAATATCATGAACCATAACACTCTATTTCGAGAGAAATTCAACAAGTAATACGAGGACAAACCTCATCGTATTCATATATTCTAACTCTATGTACAGATATAAAACAAAGCGACGTAAAACTGTTTAGTTAACAGAACGCAAAAAAACGGTGGCAAGCTATAATGCGATCGCAGAGAATAAATATACCCATATATCATTCGACCAGCACACACATCAGTCACGTGAGAGCGACAAGGATATAATATACACGACTCGCACGATTACAGAAATCCAGCCGCCGAGACAGCCTTAAAATCCCAAGAGACATCCAATTGGTAATGAAATCGAATAGAACTAGCGTCCGAGAGAGAGTCTGTATAGTACAAAACCTCTGCAAATATAAAAAAAAATAAATACAACTTACAGGTCTATTTCACCACAGTTAACTTGCCAACGACCTCGGCAAACGACGAGAGAAGTCAACACATTGTCGCTATGTTCATACACGAGAGGGGAGGTGTTAGACATCTTAGTCGATGAAAATCAGCACTACTCAAAAACCCATCACTCATCACCTGATCTAACGATTAAAACTTTACACTCATGATCACTCTTTCAATCAAACTATCCCTCATCCAGCAAATATAGACACCTGACCACTACGCCAAGGACACATAAGGAAACACTTCGAGACAGTGAGAGGCGGATATCCACAAAACAAAATTCGCATGTGAAAATTCTAAAATCCAAAACAGCAATTTTACACAAAACCATCGCCTGAGTCCACTGCCTACGAAGGCAACGAAACCAACCTAACAAAAATCCCGAGCATAGCGTCAGAACAGAGATCACAAGAGCCTTCTGCACACCGCACGACTAGCTCTACAACATCCCCACGAACCCTAAGGACATCACGAACTTAGGGTCAACACAACCACGAACAACGTCGTACGCAATAAGACGCACTGTCGAGAACAATCGATACCAAAATCATTGCCACAGCACCCTATTAATAACAAACTATAAAATTCGATCGACACCTCAGACACCACAAAAGGAGATGAAGCAAATACACTCACCAAGAGCGCAAAAATCGAAGACCCAACGACGTACAATATCAGCGAAACCAGCCAGAAAAAATCAAAAGGAAAGCTTGGAGTTATACGCCCATCACTAAGGAGATCTGAGGACGGAAACCTCGTAATTGATACTGAGTGAACAACTCAGTTAGACCCGATAAAAGAGAAACGTATACATGCTAGACTGAGATACTACTGCTAAAACTATCCCATCAACACAAATATATATACAAAAACTAACAATACCCAATACGAACCACTTGTAAATTGGCAAAAAAAATCAGGTCATGAGAGAACGAATAACAAACCACGAAACCCGAAATAGAACACCAGTAAATTAATCATAACCCAACACAACACACCGATGACTCATAGACAAGTACGCAATAAAACACAAACTCGAGACGTATAACAACAGAAGAAAGAATACTAAATTAAATAAAAAATCAAAATAAATATAAAAATATCAAAATACTAATATAAATAAATCATAAATTCATTAAATAAATAATAAAAATAATAATAAAATAATCAATAATAGAAAAATAAGATGAAAATAAATAATAAAAAAATACCATAAAAAATAAATAATCAATTACATACATATACTTACAAATTCAACTAAATACTATTAAAATAATAATATTATAATAATTTCAATATAAATTGTAAATCTCATAATAATAAAATAATAATAAAATAATAATATCAATAATATATAATATCAAAAAAATAATTGCTTAAGAACATATTAAGATTCAAAAGAACATTAATATAGATGATGCAAAAACTATACAATAAAAGATACCTGTCACAGTACCCTGATCAAAATACAGCGACAATGCCAAAAGATGAAGCAGGTGAGCAACTTTAATCATTGAGCCAAATATTTAATATGAAATCAGACATTTTCTAAACTTAATCAACCGGTGCGGGAATATACATGTCAATAAAAAAAATGAGAATAAGGGGAACTTAGTATTATTCATGTTACTTAAAAAACAAAAAGGTTAAAAAAGCAATTAAAAAAAATTTTCACCACAAAGCAAATATAATATATAAAGCCCTAAGTTACGGCTATGTATAATCAAACGAAAATCGACAAACATACAAAAACAAGACAAAAAAAAAAACATAGACACTAAGTATTCTATGATACGGCAAATCAACATCGCTCAAGGCTAGCTTTGGGAATACTCCGAAAACGTGCAAACAATGCTACTGCGAATATATTATAAAATTAGTGAAGTTAATCGAATAATGCGATCGCTACAGTATTAAAATAAAAAGCTCGAAAAATAGATTCTATAATTATAATATATAAACAAATATAATAATTTATAAATAGATATAAGCTATACATTACCCACACCCACATATATATTGGCATTATATAAACCATATAACCTGCTAAGTAATTATAATCATTACATAATAACACTCAGCATCACACTTAATAATTTCAAGAAAACAGAGAAAAAAATCGGAAATAAAAAAATAAATAATGATTATAAAAACATAAAAATAAAAACCACTAAAAAGAAGATACACGATAAAGAAGAATTACACCATAAGCACCGTAAATAGCTTAAATACAAGTACAACCTACAAAAATCAATAACAAGCACTAGAAATAACTATCCAACGCTTAACAGGCCACGTACAGTCAGAATACCTGTAGTAATAGCTAATAACATAATACCCTCTAAACCTGCACCTAATACATTGTAAAAAAAATAAAAAATACATAACACACACAACAAACAACAATAAATATAAAATAAAAATAAAATCAAAAACTGCACAAGTATAACAATCCTAGAACTGGTCAGCACAATCGCCGAACATTAATATCATCAAACCAAAAACACACACACCCCCTTAAAATAGCATGGCTAATAAAAAGTCCGCACATATACTACTTAACATATTAGAAGAAGAAACTCTGAAGAGGTCAGTCGAACACCAAACCTTTTAGCAACTTAGTAAGAAAAATAATACGACTGCACATTCATTCAGTGTCGTGACAATGTGACCACTAAATCTCACTCAATAAATCCTCCAACAAGTTACATAAAGAAAAGTTTATACAAATTAACATATAATGATAAATAATTAAATGACTAGAAGAAAAATAAAATCTTGTCTCAGATTAAGCGATAAAAAAACTTATACAGAGGTATACGTAATCTCATTATCGAATAGAAAGAGGTATGAACAGAAATAAGCAAATAAACAATCTATTTGAAATTACTAACTTCAAAAATTAAATTAATTAATATTAAATTCCCGATTTTCTTTAGTAAGGCACTAAATATAAACGTATATTCACGAGTATGTAGGACGAGATATTAGAGAACCATAACAGAGACCGTAAATGCATAAATTTAACAAATTAATAAAATAATTACAATAGAATGTATAAAGATACGATCACCAGTTTAATCAGTCTTATCTAATCAGATCTACCACTCTTGCATTGATACATTATATAACTATTAGTATTCGTACTTCACATATAATTTTATACCATATAATATGTCAAGGCTAAAGATCATATATAAATAAATTTCTGCTACAAATACGGTACAAACACAAAAATTATAAATTCATACAAGATAAGATCACAAACAAACATGTATCCGATCGATAAAAGTGAAAAGGCGAATCAATATATATAATTATGTACCTACATATGTATATTAAATTTACTCCCACTTATATAAACAAAGATATCAAATCTATAGGTTGATTAAATTAGATAGTAATATAATAACAGAACCTATATACAATATAACTCTAACCCAAAATAGACAACAGATAAGAATGTGAGAGTAACAACCACCCATCACTATATAAGATAACTGCTCAATCACTCCCTTTACCAACCCATACCAGCAGTCGTAATAGGAATATATCGAATTAAAAATAAACCACAAATAGTAAATTCTTTATCCCTACCAACTAGATTCAAGAACCCGTGTAACCCTAGCACAATGGAACGAGACAGTAATAAAGTAGCTCATGAAAACCGGACACGCCCGATAGGAGCATAAAAGGCAAGTAAAGCGAGAAATGTTCGCGTGCTAACGTGAATTACTATCACCCACAAGACACATTGACAATCGTGCTGCGTCTCTTCCGGTGAACGGAAATGACTGAAGGGGTTATTTGTAGCTCCACCCCGACATGCAGCTTGATCATACACACCACCACTTAACATATTTATCAAATATGATTCCACATATTAATTCCTTATACAAAGCTATGAAATATCATGATTACTAATAGCTCAATAGTATAATAATACCTCTCAGTAATAATTCTTCTAAGAGATTATATTACTAGAAATCTAATACCTATACTCATAGTAAATATCCCTATATCTAACCAGTTATACCAATATTATACTATATATATATACTCAATCGATATATAGGAATATAAGAGATAATGAAAATTCATATAATTCGAACTTATAATCCCAGAGTTAGAAATACTATGATAAGAGACAACGACCGAATAAACTATTATAACATATTAAGCACCCTCAAGGCAACCTCACTCTAACAAAACGCAAAACAAAGAATAAGACAAACACAGATTGACTATTACCTTTTAATTCAACGAAAAATTAAGAAACAGTCGTCAATATAAAAGCCATATATGTATTTTTGATATTTATTTAAAAACGAAAGAACACAAAAAGTTGAAGACAATAGAGTTCTACAATTCACTTGAATAACACGAATCACTTCTTTCATTTTATATACTATTATGAATTCCGTCGCGGAAGACACCGTACTTCCATAAAATGGCAGAGACTCCCGCAAAAGTCTCATATTCCATCTATTTAAGAGTTGAGAGTTCGAGCGAGGACAAGAGGAAGGATAGGAGAGAACGAATAACCGAGATTATTATTAATTACATGGCCAAAAAAAAAAAAAATAAAAATGATTTAAATAAAAAAAATAACACACACAACAAATAAGAAAGAAAAATACAAGAACACTAAAAAGAGAGTTGAAATCTCTCAGATTTGTAGTACTAAGATTAGATAAATATAATAAATTGCCTAGAGGAATTGAGTAATTAATATATAATTAATATAATAAGTAAATAAATATAGTATATAAAATATTATATTAAATTATAATTAATATTATATGATAGTATTAAAGTAAGAAAAGTAATATCTCGAATAACATTCCTAGTAAAGACTATTCCAATAGATAACTATATATAATCAAATATACATAAAAAATAAAAAAACAAATATATATAACATAGTATATTATAATAATAAAAATAATAGAACTAATAATACTGACCTACTACAATTAAAAAATAATTATAAATATAATAATATATAATATATAACTAAAATATATATATACATAATATAATAATAATATTAAGAATTATAATAAAAAAAGAATAATATGTATAAATGATATATAGTGTATATTATATATAATATATATATATATTAATATACTAATAATATATAATTAATAATATAATATAAAATATAATAATATACAAAAAAATAATAGTATATTAATATATATTAATTATAATTATTACAATATAAATATATATTTATAGTATATTATATTCATCCATATCAATCACCCACAACCATTCTTTTACTCAGACTGGAGGTATAAGGTCAGGAGCACATGACACATGGAAAACAGAAATCAAGCTAGAGATAGAAATAAATGACAAGCAAGATAACGAAAAAAGAGAAAGCAAAATGAAACATTTAATAACAACACTTATAGTAAAGTTGAGAGATCGTCGAGCAATCAGAAAAAATTATGCCAAAGCTTCCATACGGGAAACTGTAATCGGAACACATCAACTATGTTGCAGCTCTGTAAAATGTAGAGGTATCAATCCTTTCACGCCCAGATGGAGTTATACACATACCTTACAACTAACACCTTATAAAAAAACTCTCACACCACCTATTCTATAATGCTACCTTATTTTTATATACTCGAGCCTTGAAAATATTACACATATCTACTCTCTTATCAGAGACTTACAAGGTATTACCTTTAACTGAAACTACGATACAATCACTTTATATTCTCAGTACTCACAGCCGATCGATATTCCGGAGCCAAACTCAACTACAAATACATGAACGCTATAAAACAACCGAACTGTTAATCACATACTTTCCACATGACAAACCATATCATGTGAACATTCATTCATTTATTTCTACTATTTAAACTCCTTATCATTAACACACCATTAATACTATCTCCCCAATACGCCATGATATCTCATTTTATCAATATTACTACAACATACCATAATCATGTCTTAAATTATCCATACTTAAACAGATATGAGTTAAGATATTAAATTAATAGTTTTGCCTTTATGTTCTCAATTATTTCACACTTAACAAAAATGCATACACAAGTATTAATAATAACAAACACCTCAACAACAATAACCCATGAATTAGACGCACACTCATAGACTATAAGTATCATTCTTTGTTATTCCTATCAAATAATGTAATATATCTGAGCAAAAGCCACACTTCACATGCCATTCAACAACATGTCCTACTTCAAAAGTCTAGCCTCAAATCATGCTCACTTATCATCCTAACATATTATATCATAGAAATAAAATTTTAAACTAGTATTAACTTTAGTATACCCAACGTATATCATCTGAGAACGAACTTGTTAACTATATGTATAAGAATATACGATATATCTTATTAAGACTATATAGTATAACTACTTATATATCAATTAAAATCAAAGGTAAATAAAACAACCTCAATTGACAAAGCTTCAGCAGTACATCAAAAAATCTATGTGCTTAATAATCCACCATAGGATATATTAAATCGCAACCAG
>JABUQX010038373.1:5000-17500 GCA_015478945.1 Trachelipus rathkii
CCCCTTCCCCCAAAATAATAAAAAAGCTATAAAAGGTTGTACAACCATTAACAGAAAAAATATAATTCTAATATATTATTATTATTATTATTTTGAAATTTTGCAACAAGTATAAATATTTTTTGTATACAGCGATTTATATAAAATAAGAGGTTATTTTATGTTAGGTAAAAAATATTATAGTGTAAGAAATTTTTCGCGAATGGCCATTCATCGAGTGTGTAATTTTAGAGGGTAATTAAGCATATATTTTTATCTATATATTCTTAAGTGTGTTATATTTTTAGAGTTGACAAAAATATGTGTAACATGTTATGTGTTAATTTTTAAATTGATAACAGGTAGAAGCAAGAGTCGAGTAAGTTTTATCAATTTAATCAAAGGTAAACCCAGATATTAGAAGAAGTTCGTAAAATAATTATTGATATTGAAGAATAATTAATTTTCCAAACTTTGTTTACCCTTTTCTTCAATACCTTTTCTCTCAATTAACATTCCATTCCTTAAGCTTTGGTAAAATACTAACATTTACTAAATATATATATATATATATATATATATATATATATATATATATATATATATATGAATATAATATATATTATGATATAATATAATATATATATATATATAATATATATATATTAGTATCGCATAAAAGAATAGAAAAGAGAAGAGAGGAAGAGAGAAGAATTGAGCAAGCCAGACGCGTAGACCGATGGAAGCCAGAAGCGAAATATACGCATAAAACTACAAAGCACCACAAACACACACAACACCCACACCTCACTCATCGCACAGCGTACATGATAGCTTAGACGCACAGCATATGATAGTTAAGCGTAGAGAATGAGAGAAAATAGGGATAAAAGGATATAACTATTATATATAGGGCCCGAATTTCGCTCTCTCATCCCGACCGATATTATCATATTATTTTCTTTCAGTTTAGAAAATTTTATTCACGCTTAGAGATATATTAAGGTGCGTAAAGAAATTATAAAATATATAGGTGATATATTTATATTAAGTCCAGCCATAATATATATATATATAAATAAGAATATTATATAATATATATATAATATATATATATATATACTATATATATATATAATATATATATATATAATATATAATAATTATATATATATATACGAGATATATATATATTATAACAGTCGAACGTTTATTAGCTTTTTTGGGGAAATAAGAAGTTTTTTTTGAGAGACTAAAGTGTCTTTCTTTTTTCTAGCCACATATATATTATATATATATAATATAATAAATAATATATATATATATATATAATATAAATATATAATAAATATATATATATAGTATATATATATATATTATATAGTATATATATATATATATATAGTACATAATATATATAGTATATACGAAGATATATATATAAACAGTTCGCACGAATTTTTTTTTACCGTAGAAAAAGTGTTTTTTTTTAAGGAAAACTATAAGTGCAAAATTAAAAATTAAAGCAAGCTAATTATATATATATAATATATATATATATATATATATATATATATATATATATATATATATATATATTATATATATATATATATATATATATATATATATATATATATACGAGATATATATATATATACAGTCGATCGAGACTACAGTGTCTTTTTTTTTTAGAAAGTTTTTTTGAAAGTCGAACGAGACTAGTGTTTTTTTTTAGAAAGTTTTTTAGCAATTCGAACAAGACTAAAGTGTCTTTTGTTTTTTTTATAATTAGGAAGTGCTCT
This sequence comes from Trachelipus rathkii, assembly GCA_015478945.1. Lineage (NCBI taxonomy): Eukaryota > Metazoa > Arthropoda > Malacostraca > Isopoda > Trachelipodidae > Trachelipus > Trachelipus rathkii. The sequence goes on from JABUQX010038373.1 coordinate 6,785, forward strand.
TTTTATAAAACTTTAAAACATATTCGAGAAGCTTACGTAGCTTATGTTTTTTTTTTACTAAAATTAACACAAAATTTGTTTTAATTTTAAGACGAAGCGAAATAGTAATAGAAAGTTACCAATAGCCAGTGTTTACAATCGTTCATTTTTGCATAATTTTAGCGATAGTTTTTTTTTTGTTATTTCTAAAAGAGTTTGTTTTTATTCTTCAAGTGAGGATAGCAACGGCCCTAAAGAAGGCTACAGACTTGAGAGAGATAGTTGCGAGAATTAATCCCCAAGAAGCCAAGGAAGTAAAGACTCCCAGGAGGGACGAAGACTCAAAGTTGCTCAGAAAACAGTTTTTGATGACACAATGTCGAGTACAGAACTTTCATAGCTAGCCATGCTTGGACTAAAGAGTCTCCAACAGGTAAGAGGGGCAGTCCAGTCCAAAAAAGTCCTCAAGTAGGAGGCATCAGCCCAGAGAAAGAGAAGAAAGATATGCCTTGAACGAAACCTCTCCAGTCAAATCAGACATGATAAGAGAAACCTGGTTGGAGACGAAAGATTCTCAACCTCCTAATTATCACAGTTTTGAGAACCAAGGAGTTAGGCCTAGGTTTAAGCACACTTCTTCTAAAGTAAAGTTAAATTTGAGTCAAACTGAAAAGACAGACTTTTCAGCTAAGCCCGATCAGTACCTAAAGTGGTCATTTGATGATAATGAGGAAGTCAAAAGTGACTTAAAGATAAAGCATTTTTTTTTTTAAGCAATTTAGTTTGCTCAGTTTTAACCAATTTTCAACCGACAAAGTTGTCCGTTGATCATTTTCGGTCTTAAGTTTTAATAAAGAGGAAATTAGCGTTTTAAAGTAAACCAGGCGACAGTGCCAACTTCCTCAAAAGCACCTTGTTGAAAGAGACAAGAAAGATAGTTTGAGAGTGGAAAGCCACGAATTTTTTTTGAAGTTAGAAATGGATGTAGCTCTTGCTATTATGGATCCGCTTCTAGTTTTAAAGTCATAAGAGAAGTAAAATAGTGTCTTAAAAGTAAGTCCGATAGTAGTTTTGCTTTCTCAAAACGCTTGCAATAAGTAGAATGCCTCTAGTGGCACTTATCAATTTGGATAAAGAAAGAGATAGCCATATATATATATATATATATATATATATATATATATATATATATATATATATATATAATATATAATATATATATATATATATATATATATATATATATATATTATTTTAAATCATAGGGTAAGCGTGGTCCTCCGTAAAGAAAGACTTATGTTAGTTCATCTCATTAGACAGATGTTACATAACAACGCTCTGATGATCAGGTCCTTTTAAGGGAAGTTACTAGTGGGCCGAAAGTTTCCCCGGTATTCCCCCCTAAAAGGCCTTGAAACAATCAAGCAGGTCTTTGGATTTTCAGGATGCGTACACCCATGTTTACTATGATTGATTTTCAGTAAGTTTCTTTAAACAGAGGTTTAAAGCTCATTTCATAAAAGGAGACTCAAACGATTGAGACAGCCCTCTCCTAAAGCAGATAGATAAGGAATTTATACCGTTATTTTCCTACAGCGTTGATTTAAAAAATGTCCGATGAACATATTTTGATGATAACATTTTTTTTTTTTTTTTTTTTTTGTTTTTTTTGATTAGAGAAAGTATCTATTTTCAATTCAAAGTAGAGTAGCTTTCAAAGACGTTCCGATGAACACGTTTTTTTTTATATATAAGAATCTTTCCAGATTTGGAAATACGTTTTTTTTTGCTCTCCTGATATTTTAAAATATCATTTTTTAATTTTAAAATAAAGTAATTTTTACAATTAAGAAAAGTTTCATAGTCATAATTGCGCTTATTTTTTTTTTATATATACTGCATTAATACGGTTCACTCCAAAGGGGGGAACAACCAATTTTTAAAATAAAAAATATGTTAAATAGAAAAAGTAAAAACTTTTTTATAAAAAAAAAAAAAATAAGAAAACAAGCTTAGCTTCATTTAATACTAATCTCTAACATTTTAAAATAAGCAACTAACAAATGTTTAGCTTCATTAATTTTAACAATTTAGCTTTAATCTAGCCTTATTTTTTTTTAATAACTTTTAGAAAAAATATATCTAGCTTTGTAATTTGATAGCATTTGTTATAAACTAGCCTACAATTAAGTCAGCAATTGCTTTGTTTTAATTAACCACTAACTTTTAATGTCAACCGCTTTGTTTAATTAATTTTAAAGCTTTTGATGTTGAAATCTTGATCCTTGATCTGGCGACCAATTTAATTATTAGAAAACTAACTTTGTTTTATTAAGTAATGATCTTTTTTCTTCAAATGTGTGCGTCTAAGCTTCTGTACGCGTGTGCGTGAGTGGGTGTGGGTGTGTGTGTTTGTGTGTGCTTGTGTTTTATGCGTAATTTTCGTCTGGCGTCAATCGGTCTACCGTCCTGCTTGTCTTTCTCTATTCTCTCTCTCTCTCTCTCTCTCTCTTTCTCTATTTTATGTATATATATATATATATATATATATATATATATATATATATATATATATATATATATATATATATATATATATATATATATATATATATATATATATATATATAAGTAAATATGTTAGTATTTTATAAAATTAAAAAATGGAATGTTAATTGAGAGAAAAGGTATTGAAGAAAAGGGTAAACAAAGTTTGGAAAATTAATTATTCTTCAATATCAATAATTATTTTACGAACTTCTTCTAATATCTGGGTTTACCTTTGATTAAATTGATAAAACTTACTCGACTCTTGCTTCTACCTGTTATCAATTTAAAAATTAACACATAACATATTACACATATTTTTGTCAACTCTAAAAATATAACACACTTAAGAATATATAGATAAAAATATATGCTTAATTACCCTCTAAAATTACACACTCGATGAATGGCCATTCGCGAAAAATTTCTTAAACTATAATATTTTTTACCTAACATAAAATAACCTCTTATTTTATATAAATCGCTGTATACAAAAAATATTTATAATTTTAAATAAATTTCAAATAAATAATAATAATTAATATATAGAATTATATTTTTTTCTGTTAATGGTTGTACAACCTTTTATAGCTTTTTTATTATTTTGGGAAGGGGGAAGGGGTAAGAATTTTTTCTTCGATCCTTCGATAATTAATGGAGAAACTTTTCCTCCAATATTTGCTGGACTTCCTGTGAGCTGCTGTGTGGGTGAGCATAGGCCTTCCTCTCTAGCGCTGCGGTCTGCGAGAGAGACTTTGCCTCTCTGGACGATGCTTCTGTTAGAGAATCTTCCTCTCTGGACGGCTTGCTTTGGCTGGGGAAAACTCTTCCCTTTAAAAATTAAAAAAACTTTATTTTAATTAAATCTACTTGTTGTGGGCTTTTTTTCCATGTACTTGGCTTCTTAGTGAAGGTTGTTAGGTTGTTGTTGTTTTTGGGCTGGTTTGTGTTACGCTGCTGCATCTGGCTCTTCGAAAGTTCCACGTCTTCTCCAATGGCGTGAGCTTGACCAATTGGCGTTGGAGTGGAGCAAGTTCTGAGCATCAAGTTGTTCACAAATATTTGATGAGTGATAGCTTTTTTGGCATGCACGGCACCTAATCAAGCGTCACTCTCTTGTATACCAAAGTTGAAAATCGATTGTAAGAAAAGTACTGCCTCTTAACTCGTTAATTGTATATTTAAAGTCTCGAAACATAAATTTCTAAACAACGAACCTCATTCTCAACAACGAGCCCGTTCTAAACAACTGAGCCCGTTCTAACAACTGAGCCCGTTTCAACAACTGAGCCCGTTTCAACAACCTGTTATAAAACAGAGAATTTCGAAATAAATGAAATGTCCTAATAATACAATTATGGTTAACTAATTATAGTACAAGAATGTGGAGTTAAAAATCATATATCAGAACTTTACAAAATTAAGGAATTATATATAATTATGTAAGTAATATAATAAATTATGTATAATTATAAATTTATCGCACTCATTAACATAGTAATTACAATATAATTATTAATGAGAATAATTAATTTAATATATAAAATCACTCAAAACCAATTTATATGTATTATAAAAATAAATGGAAATATAGGAAATTTTCACATGCGTTAAAATACTTCTGAAATAAACTCAATTAAATTTGGATTACCGCTGTAATGTTACCAATAAAATGTATTAAATAAAAACATCAAATTACCTTCACTAAACTTCAAGTAGAATCTTATGAAGCCATGGAAAATGATTGATACACTTTGTATCAAAAAATATACTGCCTGTTTTTTTATATTTCAGAGGGAAAAAATATACATTATAATAAAATGCGTAAAATTGTAAAAAGAATGTATATACAACTATATATATATATATATAAGATATATCTATATAGTATGTATATACACAAATGTAAAAAATATATATATATATATATATATATATATATATATATATATATATATATATATATATATATATATATATATATATATATATATATATATATATATATATATAAATGCTTTTATATAGATACACAAGGGTTTGGGGTAATGTAAGTAACTTTTGGGAGAATATATTTTCTTGCTTTGGGCAAAAGATGCACTCTAACTTTCACTCTATTCTTTCGTATCCATTTATAATCTCAACTGCTTGGCCCGGCTCTAGCAAGACGAATGAAGTAGCTTCTGAATATGATTGTGTGAGCTAACCTCGATGTTTCCTATCGTGAGGGAACAGAGAATGCAAGGGGGAGTTTTGTTATGCATAGCTAACACGATCTATTTTGTACAGAGAACGTTCGGGAACGACTTATTTTGGTTTTGTAAGAAGGCTAACAAAACAAGGTTATCGTCTTGTGAAAGAGTTTTAAGTCTTAGTGGAAGAGGCTTTTAAGGCATATATGCATTCTGTATGCAGTTTCTAGGCGAGGCTTGTTTGTTCAAATGAAAATGTTTTCTTGTATGAGTCAGAATTGAAATCGTGAGAAAAGAGTAAGGAAATGGTCTGTTGGAACTTGTAAGGTTTAAACACATTGCCACATTCCATTTGATTTTAAAATTGTTTGTATTCAAAACTGAATCCGATAAAGGACCCCCCTCTAAGAAAGGAATCTTTTATCTGAAAGATTCTGAATTATCAACATTAGGTGTGCAGTTCTGTCCAAGGAGAGAACACATACCTAGGCAATCCATCGACATCCTTTACGCGTAATCTCAAGGATGAGGAACATGGTTGAGTTTACAAATTCTGGAACATTAAAGAAAGTTTACTGTCCAGAAAAGTTACATGCTAAACTCTGATAAATAAAAAAAAAACAAAGGTAGGAAACAAGGTAAGTTTGGTGTCTGGTGTATGGGATTTGCAGGCGGGTAATTTCTAGGCTTGCCCCCAACATGAGAACGGTATATTGGGACCAGATTCGCATTATAAGGTAGGTCTAAAAAACTTGGTAAACGTATACCAATGGTGCATGGTAGTCCTAAACTACTGATTTATTTTTTAAAATTCTTGTTGTATTTTCCAAAGTATAGTTTTTTGCCCGCCAATTTTCCAATTGACGACTATACATATTTTCCAAATGGCTGAACTGTTCTACTAGAGCGGTTTAATTGTTGCTTTATGTTGCTTTAACCTAATTTAAAATTAAAATCATGCAAATAAAAGCAAATGTTAATAATGTTAATATCGCGAAATGATACCAACTACTTAAAAGAAAAAAGATCATTACTTAATAAAACAAAGTTAGTTTTCTAATAATTAAATTGGTCGCCAGATCAAGGATCAAGATTTCAACATCAAAAGCTTTAAAATTAATTAAACAAAGCGGTTAACATTAAAAGTTAGTGGTTAATTAAAACAAAGCAATTACTGACTTAATTGTAGGCTAGTTTATAACAATGCTATCAAATTACAAACAATATAATTTTTTCTTAAAAGTTATTAAAAAAAATAAGGCTAGATTAAAGCTAAATTGTTAAAATTAATGAAGCTAAACATTTGTTAGTTGCTTATTTTAAAATGTTAGAGATTAGTATTAAATGAAGTAAGCTTGCTTTTCTATTTTTTTTTTTTTAATATAATGGTCAACGTAGCCTATTTAACTAATTTTTTTGTTTTAAAATTGGTTGTTCCCCCCTATGGAGTGAACCGTATTGTAATGCAGTATATATAAAAAAAAATAAGCGCAATTATGACTTGAAACTTTTCTTAATTGTAAAAATTACTTTATTTTTAAAATTAAAATTGATATCTTAAAATATCAGGAGAGCAAAAAAAACGTATTTCCAAATCTGGAAAGATTCTTATATATAAAGAAAAACGTGTTCATCGGAGCGTCTTTGAAAGCTACTCTACTTTGAATTGAAAATAGATACTTTCTTTAGTCTAAAAAAACAAAAAAAAAAACGCATATTTAAATAAAAAAAAAAATGTTATCATCAAATATGTCCATCGGGACATTAAAATCAACGCTGTAGGAAAATAACGGTATAAATTCCTTATCTATCTACTTTAGGAGAGGGCTGTCTCAATCGTTTGAGTCTCCTTTTATGAAATGAGCTTTAAATCTTTGTTTAAAGAAACTTACTGAAAATCAATCATAGTAAACATGGGTGTACGCATCCTGAAAATCCAAAGACCTGCTTGATTGTTTCAAGGCCTTTTAGGGGGGAATACCGGGGAAACTTTCGGCCCACTAGTAACTTCCCTTAAAAGGACCTGATCATCAGAGCGTTGTTATGTAACATCTGTCTAATGAGATGAACTACACAAGTCTTTCTTTACGGAGGACCACGCTTACCCTATGATTAAAATATATATATATATATATATATATATATATAATATTATTATATAATATAATTATATATATTAATATATATATTATATATATATATATATATATAGTATATATATGGGTTAATGAGTCCTTTTAACACAAATAAGTGCCACTAGAGGCATTCTACTTATTGCAAGCGTTTTGAGAAAGCAAAACTACTATCGGACTTACTTTTAAGACACTATTTTACTTCTCTTATGACTTTAAAACTAGAAGCGGATCCATAATAGCAAGAGCTACATCCATTTCTAACTTCAAAAAAAATTCGTGGCTTTCCACTCTCAAACTATCTTATCTTTCTTGTCACTTTCAACAAGGTGCTTTTGAGGAAGTTGGCACTGTTGCCTGGTTTACTTTAAAACGCTAATTTCCTCTTTATTAAAACTTAAGACCGAAAATGATCAACGGACAACTTTGTCGGTTGAAAATTGGTTAAAACTGAGCAAACTAAATTGCTTAAAAAAAAAAATGCTTTATCTTTAAGTCACTTTTGACTTCCTCATTATCATCAAATGACCACTTTAGGTACTGATCGGGCTTAGCTGAAAAGTCTGTCTTTTCAGTTTGACTCAAATTTAACTTTACTTTAGAAGAAGTGTGCTTAAACCTAGGCCTAACTCCTTGGTTCTCAAAAAACTGTGATAATTAGGAGGTTGAGAATCTTTCGTCTCCAACCAGGTTTCTCTTATCATGTCTGATTTGACTGGAGAGGTTTCGTTCAAGGCATATCTTTCTTCTCTTTCTCTGGGCTGATGCCTCCTACTTGAGGACTTTTTTGGACTGGACTGCCCCTCTTACCTGTTGGAGACTCTTTAGTCCAAGCATGGCTAGCTATGAAAGTTCTGTACTCGACATTGTGTCATCATAAAACTGTCTGTCTGAGCAACTTTGAGTTTCGTTCCCTCCGGGAGTCTCTTCCTTGCTTCTTGGGATTATTCTCCAACTATCTCTCTCCAATTCTGTACACTTTCTTTAGGGCCGTTGCTTAATCCTCACTTGAAGATAAAAACCAAAACTTCTTTAGAATAACAATAAAAAAACTATCGCTAGAAATTATGCACAAATGAACGATTTAACACTGCTATTGGAACTTTCTTTACTATTCGCTTTCGTCTTAAGATTAAAACAATTCTTGTGGTTAATTTTGTAAAAAAAAAAACATAAGCTACGTAAGCTTTTCGAATATGTTTTAAAGTTTTATAAAAAGAGCACTTCCTAATTATAAAAAAACAAAAGACACTTTAGTCTTGTTCGAATTGCTAAAAACTTTCTTAAAAAAAACACTAGTCTCGTTCGACTTTCAAAAAAACTTTCTAAAAAAAAAAAGACACTGTTAGTCTCGATCGACGTGTAATATATAAATCTCGTATATTATATTATATATATATAATAATAAATATATATATATTATATATATATATATATATATATATATATAGTATCAATGAATAATATATATATATATATATATATATATGCTGCTTTAAAAAAAAAGGACACTTTAGTCTCTCTCTAAAAAAAAAACTTTTTTATTTTCCCAAAAAAAAAAAAACTATAGACTTTTGAAAGAATATATATATATATATCCGATATATATATATTATATATATATATATAATATATATATATATATATTATATATATAATATATATATATATATATATATATTAATATATATATATTAATAATATATATATATTTAAATATATATAATATATATATATGCTGCAAAGAAAGAAAGACACTTTAGTCTCTCAAAAAAACTTCTTATTTCCCCAAAAAGCTAATAAACGTTCGGACTGATATATATATATATATCTCGATATATATATATATATATATATAAATAATATATATATATAAATATTATATATTATTATTATATATATTATATTAATTGATAAATATATATTATATATATATATTATATGCTGGCTTAATTAAAATTATACCATATTATATTTATAATTATCGTACTTTCTTACGCTTACTCTAGCGCAATTAAAATTTCTAAAACTGAAAGAAAATATAATATATATCGTCGGGAGAGAGCGAAATTCGATATATATAGTTTATAATCCTTTCATCCCTATCTTTCTCTCATCTTCTACGCTTAAACCTCAAAATGGTGCGTCTAGCTTCTGTACGCGTGTTGCGTGAGTGGTCTGTGGCGTGTGTGTTGTGTGTGCTTTGTTTTATGGTAATTTTCTCTGGACGTCAATCGTCTACGCGTCTGCTTTGCTCAATGCTCTGCTCTCTTCCTCTCCTCTCTTCTTTCTATCTTTTAGGATACAATATATTATATATTATATTATATATATAATAATATATAATATATAATATATAGATATAAAATATAATATAATTAGTTAGATATATATATAGCTATACTATATTTATATATATTATTAGTAAATGTTATACTCTTACCAAAGCTCTAAGGAATGGAATGTTAATTGAGAGAAAAGGTATTGAAGAAAAGGGTAAACAAAGTTTGGAAAATTAATTATTCTTCAATATCAATAATTATTTTACGAACTTCTTCTAATATCTGGGTTTACCTTTGATTAAATTGATAAAACTTACTCGACTCTTGCTTCTACCTGTTATCAATTTAAAAATTAACACATAACATATTACACATATTTTTGTCAACTCTAAAAATATAACACACTTAAGAATATATAGATAAAAATATATGCTTAATTACCCTCTAAAATTACACACTCGATGAATGGCCATTCGCGAAAAATTTCTTAAACTATAATATTTTTTACCTAACATAAAATAACCTCTTATTTTATATAAATCGCTGTATACAAAAAATATTTATACTTGTTGCAAAATTTCAAAATAATAATAATAATAATATATTAGAATTATATTTTTCTGTTAATGGTTGTACAACCTTTTATAGCTTTTTTATTATTTTGGGGGAAGGGGGAAGGGGTAAGAATTTTTTCTTCGATCCTTCGATATTATGGAGAACTTTCTCTCCCAACTCTTGTGGGATTCCTGTGTTTGAAGCTGCTTTGTGACAAGGAGTGATCCTTTCTTCGTATTTGCTCTCAAGAGCTCCACATTCCTACTTCTGACGGCTGCTTCTGGAGAGAGGACTTTCTCTCTGGACGCTGCTTGCTGGGGAAACTCTTCCCTTTAAAAATTAAAAAAACTTTATTTTTAATTAAAAATTCTTACTTGTTGTGGGTTTTCCATTGTACTTGGTTCTTTGGAGTTTGTTAGGTTGTTGTGTTGTTGTTTTGGATGGTTTGTTCACGCTGCTTGCATCTGGCTACTTCGAAGTTCCACGTCCTTCATCCAATGGCGAGCTTGCCAATTGTCGTTGGATGGATTCAATTCTGGCATCAGGTTCGCCAATTGTAGAGAGTGTGCTTTTTGGATGCCACTCGGCGTCACTCTCTTTGTATAGGATATCTTGAATAAAAGTACTGCCTCTTACTCGTTTATTTTGGATCATTTAAGTCCTCGGAAACACAAATTCTAAACAACAACCTCATCTCAACAACGAACCCATTTCCAACAATTGAGCCCGTTCTAACAACTGAGCCCGTTTCAACAACCTGTTATAAAACAGAGAATTTCGAAATAAATGAAATGTCCTAATAATACAATTATGGTTAACTAATTATAGTACAAAAATGCGGAGTTAAAATCATATATCAGAACTTTACAAAATTAAGGAATTATATATAATTATGTAAGTAATATAATAAATATGTTATAATTATAAATTTATCGCACTCATTAACATAGTAATTACAATATAATTTTAATAAGAATAATTAATTAATATATAAAAATCACTCAAACCAATTTATATGAATATAAAAAT
>JABUQX010038373.1:22500-25774 GCA_015478945.1 Trachelipus rathkii
TTGGAACATCTACGCCGCTTGCCAACACTGAGAACAGTGTTAGTATTGAGACATAGAGAATAGTTGAACGAGGAGAGGCCAGCACGGAAGCACACTCCCTCAACACACGGGGAGGAAATGCCATCCGGGCCAACCGCCTTCCTAACGTTCATAGATTCAGGAAGTCATCACTCGATCAAAGTAATCATACAAAGCATTAGGACCTGAGAGGAGAAGAGGAGAGAGGAAGAGGAATGCCAATATCCCGGTGAAATTTAGAGAAAATAGAAGACAAAGAGATTGGCCTTTCAGTTGGAGAATTAGCAACATGAAACCATCGATCGAATAAAGGAGTAAGGCAGATTACAGAGTGTTAGAGATTTTTTGCAAGAGGCCAGAAAGATTATTCAGTAGGAGAGCCTAGAGGTTAGCGCACTTTCGTTTGATGAAAGCCCGCTCTGCTGTCAGAGTATCTCCTATGCAATGAAAATTAGCCAAGGATGTGGTAGGGGAACGAGGAAATTTCCACATTCCGATACGCACTGATCTGTTACCCTGGGAATGTCGAGACAAGCGCGATCGAACCATGAATTTTGAGGAGATAAAGCATTATCGATAAGATATGAAGCCTTACTCATCCCATCAACATTACAGCTTCCCACTTTATCGGCAGAGCTGAAGCCTCTTCGAGTCAAGCAGTCACTCCAATTTAGATTAGCGTAGAAGCAACGCAACCCCCCAATCGGCCCGACAAAGTGCCAGAAATATACGCATAGGGCAGGATTGAGCTGTTGGAGAGAAATATTAAAATTAAGAGATGTATGGGGTCGTGGTCAGATTTACCGATAGAGCGAAGGTGGATGATTGTATAGCGGAGCAGACTGTTGGTCAAACACTAGGACAGTGTGTTCAAAGAATTGGTGAGGACGATCCGGAATGTGTAGGTTCTTCAATTAGTTGCTCCAGATCGTTGAGAATACTGAACTGATTCGGCTTCCCCCACCCCCTGAATTAATGATGGTGAATTTTCGCATTAAATGTGCTGATACCGAATGCATTTGAATCCATTCGGGGGCAAGATTCTCAGAATATTGACGAGACAGTCATACAGTTTCACGTAAGAGTAATCAAAAAGGATGAAAATCTATTCTGTAGGAGAAACAGTGCGAAGCACAAGATTATTGTTAGTAGAAGGAGAAGATTACTTAACCACAGCGCATCGAAGTTGGGAATTCTCGAGACGTGTTATAGGCAGTGATTTTGTTTATCATATGCAATAGTCCACATTTCATGCGAAATTATAAATAAGTTATAGCTTGGATATATTTAAACGAGTTGAGATGAATTACTTAGCCATTGGTCCAAACAGAACAAAAATTAGGTAGATTAGAAAAGTGGTTATTCCAGGATGCAGAGTTAGGTGCAAGCCACTGTGTTGGTAAAGTCAATAGAAAGCCGCGCCTGTGCAAATTCATCATACACGCATACCAATCGTTAAAAGAACGACAGAAAAAACAGAACAAAATCAGAGGAGAAATGACGGAAAATATTCGTACGCCAAACCAAATTTAAACCTTGAAAATTTTAACGCTAAAAACCCTATTTACATTAAAATATCTAAAATATGAATTATCCAGAAAGTTGTTTAAAAACACTCTCGCACTCACACACACTCACGAAAATGGCTACAAAAAAAAGAATAAAAAATACTATGATCAACTAAAAGAAAGTGAAGCTCAATCTGATAAATTATAATGAATGGCTATCCAAATAGCGTAAAATGTTACACTAAAACCCAAGTTCAAGTTGGAGAAACGCTAAAAATCTAAGCTAAAAAAGGAAAGCGAGGAAAAAAAAAACATAACCTAGTACATATAATAATAATAATATATATATATATATATATTTATATATATATATATATATATATCATATATATATATATATATATAATATATTATATATTATATTATATAGTATATATTATATATATATATATATATATATAGATAATATATATATATATATATATTAATATAATATATTGGTTTCTCTCAATCGCTCAATATCGGCCGTTGTTGACGGGGCCTTCTCTTTTTTTCTGGCAATTGTGTTGTTCCTCAGGCTTCTGTTATCTCCTACTTATTTCTTACTTTTCAATAATAATCTTCTCACCCTGCACATTTTAACTCTAATTCACTCATATGCCGAGGACTCGACCCTTTATTCTTCAACTCATTTCATTCTGTCCTCTTTTACTTCTAAATGCTCTGTCTTAATCTTTCCGATTCTATTTTCGCGGATCTGGATGAATTTCCGGGTGGCGTCGTCTCAACCTTGTGAAACTTAATTCTTTAAAAACTGCAACTTCCTACATAATCTCCCTCTCTAAAACACCTTCCAACTTTCCGTATCTCTTTCGACGTTCTCTCGCTCTCCTGTTGACAATATAAAATCCTTGGCTTAAATAACAAAAAATGTCTTGGAAACCTCACATCACAACGTTTCGTAGGGCGGCCTACAAAAGAAACTGGATCTGTTTACGACGGAGCTTTTTTTCCTCTTCTCAGTTACCCAGCTATACAAGGGCCTCTATCCACCTTGGATGAGTTACTGCCTCATATCTGAGGGGGCTCTGTTTGTTTCAACCCGACTTTGACAGGGTCGAGTAAAGGCCAAAAGACTTATAAACTGTCCTTTTTTCCACTTCACTTGACCTCTATCTTTGCGGCGCGATGTCTGGTGGCCCATATTCTATAGGTACGCAGCGGCAGGTGCTTGAGGAACTTGTCACTCGCGTACCACCCCTTTACGACGCCCTCGTAGCAAGGGTGCTGTGTCGGCGCATGAGTTTTGTGTGGATATTGGTAACCCCAGGCTGTTCGCTGCATTGCTTCCTTCTTTCCGTCACATCTGTTCTGTGATTCTCTCCATCTTCTGTTTTTCCTGCTGAAATTTAATCTCCCTACTTCAAAGGCTTGCGTCTGTGCTCATCTGCGTAATTGCTTTAGTTGTTGAGCTATACTAGACGTGTAACACCCCTTCGCGTTTTTAGGAAAGGCTACGCCCTTGAGTGTGTGACAACTGTAAATATATAATATATATATTAATTATATATTTATTTATATTATATATATATATATATATAATATATATATTAATATATATATAATATTATATATATATATATATATATATCGAAACTAGATTAATTATTGACTCTAAAAGTTTCTCAATAATTTTTCATCCAAAAAGAAAGAAGTATTCGGCCAAATTATCGCCATAATATCTCTGG
>JABUQX010038375.1:2500-12500 GCA_015478945.1 Trachelipus rathkii
GATGTCGATAATAGCTCTGTGGGTCGGAAGTAAGGATGTTGGGTGCTGGTATTTTTGGAATTTGTTAATTCTTTAGTAAAAAATTCAATACTCAATCAGATTCAGAATGCGCTCACTTTCTTCAAAAATAGCTGAAATTCTAATATTGCATTTTCTCTGATGATTTTTTCAAGTTTAGTTTTAACTATGAACTTACGAGATTTGTTCTGACAGTGACGAATTATATATAAATTAATTTAACTTCTGCACATTCTTTTAATATCTATATATATTTAGGAATTTTAATACAAAGGACATATAACTACAAAAAAAAGGAATTTGATCAAAGGTATAATATATTAAATTTTAAATAGGGGTACTTCTTTAAATCATAAAATGTTTGATTTCATTGTTTTATTTATTTAGTAATATGTTATGACTCCGATTTTTGTTTTTATTGACTCCGCATCCAATTTCCTTCACGCGAGTGCACTCTATTTAAATTCGCTTCGCATCTGCGTTTGTATTCGCTTTACATTTATTTCGCATCCGCGTTTGTATTCGCTTTACATTTGTTTCGCATCCGCGTTTGTATTCGCTTTACATTTGTTTCGCATCCGCGTTTATATTCGCTTTACATTCGTTTCGCATCCGCGTTGGCTCTGGGCTCTGTGCTCTGATTTTAATTACAAGTGACTCCGATTAGTGATTTACGACTCCAAAGCTCTATATCCAACTCTAACTCCAGTTAGATACAACCAATGTAAATAATTTCTACTTTCTTTTAATGTTTCGTGTAGTAACAACGAATTTGTTTGTATGCAAAATAAATGAATGAAAACAAAGAAATATACATATAAATATATAAAATATATTATGAATAAGAGTGACAAAGTAAATTCTTTTAAAGTATCTATATAAATAAACCAATCAATGAATGATGTAATACTTATTACTCCTCAAGAGTTTCACTAAGTCACTAATTTCATAAGAACTGAACTCAAAGCTATACGTCTTTTTTTTTGTTATGCAACCCTAAACCAAGATTTACGTAAAATTTTATGTTATTCTAATTATACAATAATCTCATAATTTTAAAGATATATGTTTGTCTTTTTATTTTTTATTCACTCAACAATATCAGTGTTTTTAATTATTTAATTAAGAGAGAAATTTATATTTCTCTAATCACCTTCATAAGGGTTGTGGGGGTATGAAGAAGAATTACTCCAAAATTTTCTATACAGAAGTCCCTCCAATAAGGCTCTTCTGTGCTTACGTGTGAAATATCTACCACTCACAATTCGGAAAGTGTCAACCACTCCCGACGTGGAACCTGTATAATTGAAGACAAGAGAAAACCATTACTACCTATCAACTACCTAAGATATACTAAATATCATAATGGTTTCATTATCATTCAAGTAGAAATTACATATCTATATTTTGATTACCTCTGGGAGACACCAGAGGTTGTGTCTATGATAAATATAAATACAGGACCTCTTCAAAGGTGGACTTGGATAACGGTTCACCTGTTCTTAGTTGATAATGAATTCCAAAACGGGTCCGAAGAGTAATGAGTACAAATTTGGAAGTTCTAGGAATTAAACTTCTCCTATTGGGTAATGGATCTAAAAAATAAAAATTATACTTACAACCGAAGGTCCTTATTATTATTCTGCTGTATATTTGTATAAAAAAACGAGTAGTCATACCGTTACTAAAGAGTAAACATTCACAAAAACTTTAACAAAGATCCTCGGATTCTACTGTTTCTCTGGATAATTAGATTAGGTTAGAGCTGATGAACTGTAAAAGGGAAGAAGAAAAGAGAAGATATTACAATCCTCCCCACCCGTCATAACATGACGGAGAAGAGTGGAGAAGTAGGAATGAAAGAATAGAGAGAAGAAAAACTGAAAACTAACTAACTAGAACTAATAAATAAGTGTGAAAATATGTAACGTACTTTTAATGTTCTATTCCTAACCACTGTACCGCCGTTCGTGGTTTCTTAAAAAGATCTCCAAAATATTTCTCATCTCTACTCCATCCACAGTTACTCCAGAAGCATGTAGTAATGCTTTGAAATAAGCGAGAAACTGATCAAACTGTCCCTGAGCAAGATCATGATAATCAAAGTTCATTTGTTGTAAAGCTGGGGAATAGGGTGGTTGTACTTGTCTTTTTCCACTCACAGGTGTGGTGCTTTCCAGCGGTCGTTTCCGAGTCCATTGACTCTCCACAGCCTGATAAGCGGTTGCCGAATGTTTTGGCAAAGATGAAGGAGGCAGTAAAGGATTTTCGACCAAAAGGATGGGAACTGATGTGGATGTAGGGACAGCTGCTGCTGCTGTAGTAGATGGCGTATTAGTAACAGCCAATAAAGAACACATCCCACACATTGGTTTTCATAGAGGTGGAGGACTGCAAACAAACGGTACACCAGTAGCAGTAGATGTGGAAGCCACCGGTATAGGTTCGGAATCAGTTGCAGAAGCTGCAACTGGGGCAGGTGAATAGGTAGTAGAAAGAGTATAAGAGGAAGGATCTACAAAACTAAGTCGTGAATAGATTTTCGGTGGCTCACAGCCGGTAACCGTACGCGCGGGTGGGAGTATTGAACGAGCTGGAGCGGAAGTTGGTACTTTGTTTCTCTCTTCATTTAAGGAATTGATAGTAGGCCCTATTTAGGCTTGGGTATTAAATAATGCGGATCGTGGTCTACAGGGAACATCCAAGATCTTATATACATACAACATTTTTCAAAAAGCGTTAATAAGAGGTTTACTCGGGTGGACACCATCCGATAGAAATCCTCTAGGTCCCAAGGTGTAGACTTGGTTATCAGGATTAGTTAATTGAGTAAATTGTTGAAGGGCTCTAGGAACCATGAATTCCAAAGCGTCTGACATAGCTATTGTATGCTTTCTGGTCCATCTGATCTCTTCTGTATGCAAGCGCATCATCTCCCTGTACACCCTGATAGAGTCTTCATTCAATTCTCTATCGGAAGTTCGTTGTAGGTCCATAGTGTACCATTTCTGAGCCTCTGGAGGGGCAAAGGCCATATGCCTATAATAATTATAAAATGGCAAATCTAGAATAGTGGGAATAGCTACATACAGCTTTGCATTAGGACAGTAGCGTTCAATTGCTTTACGGATTCTTTTTATTGGCATAATGGCATGTTCGGCTCGGAATTCCGTGTTAGGAAGTAATACAGAGTGAGTATGTATCTCTGCAATGTTCTGGCTTCAATTTGACCAGGTCATATGCCATACGAAATAACGAGAATAAGAACACATGAGTTATGTCTTCGGCTATCTCGCTGTTTATAACCTGGGGAATATCCTCAAACCTGGGAAGTAGGACTCGCAGAAACTTGACCTGGTGGTTTCCTGGATTATTTGTCCGCTGGTCATATTCGGACTCAAAATGAGAAATCCAAGAATGGCCCAAAAATAGGATCTGCAAGGACAAAAATATATATTGATTAATACAACTAGAATATTGATGAGATATAATGGAGATTATCAAGGTTTCCTGGGTCTTTGGAAAAATATCGAAATCTCAATATATCCTTTTCAATTTATTTCAATATATATTATTTTCTATTACCCTATATACAATATATATATATACCAATTATTTTTTATTTTTTTTTCAATTATGTTTCGATTTTATGTTTCGATTTAGGACTCAACTACGAACGGTAAAAACAGGATATGAAAGACTTATATACTCGGCAGGTTTATTTTACATACAATTACTAATTTCTAGCATCTATTTACTAACAAATTTATTTACAATTTTTTTCGAAATATTTAGTGACAAATTTTAATTTTACTTCTGTTCTTAATAAATAACTTTTCGATGGTTTTAATTTTAGCTCCGCTACTCTAAATGCTTTCAAGACTTCTTCCAAGATAGAGAGATGTTTTTCAAAACTGTCGCTAATTATTAGGACATCATCTAGATATATCATAACTTCGCTCCATGGAACGTGACATAAAGCCAATCTCATTGCCCGCTGAAATGTGGCAGGTCCGTTCTTGAGTCCAAAGGGCATTCTAAGGAACTCCCAATGGCCCAAATGTGTGGAGAACGCAATTTTCTCAATACTATCCTTCTCCATATCTATCTGGTAATATCCTTTGATCAGATCGATAGTAGAAAAATAATGCATACCCTGCAAACTGAACAATGTATCGATTAAATTAGGAATGGGAAATGCATCCCGTTTAGTGATAGAATTTAATTTACGAAAGTCGATACACAGTCTCATAGCACCATCAGGTTTTCGAATTGGAACTACAGGTGCAGAGTAAGGTGAGCATGATCTTCGGATAATTCCTTCAGCTTCCAACTTGCGACAAACTTCTTCCACTTCATACAATATTGGCCCTTGCAAACGTCTAACGGGATCGTTCACTGGATCTTCAATAAAAGTATCTATAGCATGTTTCAGAATTCTTGTACATCCAACATCCGCATCTCCCAAACTAAGGGCCTGAGGATACTGGATTAAAAGTTGTAAAACTTGTTCTTTTTGGTCTTCTGACAAGTCAGTCATCTCGAACTCAAAAGCTGTTCTTAAATTATCTAGCGTCCACTCCTCATAAGTATCTTGTGGCTTTTGAGTTATTTCGACCGCGTTCACAGCACCATAATTAGAATCTTTCGGATGTACTTGATGCAAGAGAGCATAAGTACCAAGAGAATACCCTCGTTTTAATGTGATTGCGTTTTCAAAAGGGTTAAAACAATATATATTAACATGGGAATCCTCAGTATAAGGAAAAACCGCTTCATCAGTTATACATTGATTAAATTTATTTGGTGTAAATAATATTAACGAATTTTTCTCTACAATAGGACTATATGTGGTAACCATAACCCAGACACAGGTATAGGGAAGAATTACCACTTCCTTACCTATCAAAGCCATTTCCTCTACATTACCTCCCTTACACAATCGAATATCTTTTGTTATTACCGTTATAATATTGTCTGTATCATTATTTCTTTTAATTAACTCTTTGGTGGACAAATCAGGCAACAAATTATCCTTACGTAACAGATTATATCCAAATATAACATCATAACCCGTCACCTGTTCATCCACCACCACAAAAGTATTAGGGGAGGTGAAAAATTCATAAGAAAGTTTTAATTGAAGAGTTATTTCACCCAAAACTGGAAAGATTACCTTACCTATACCGCTAACACCTGTGTACTGAGTGGCTCTCAATGGGAACTTGTCTTCATCCAATAATCTATACGTTTTATTGGTAATTAAACTTAATGAGGCACCGATGTCTACCAGCGCTTGCAAAGGTGTATCAATTTCACAACCTTCAATACTTACACCTATCACTAAAGAATCCTCTGGAGGATTCTGAATATATTTAATTTGTATAATAGAATCAGCAACATGAGATAAATAGGGGTTTTGGAGTGAGGTTTGTTCCTCATTTTGATTTGGAGATTTCATATTTGAAATATTTGTAACAATAGAGGGAAAGGGAGTAATTTCAATCTCATTTTTCGATCCTACATTTTCAACTGAAGTATTTAGCAATTCATTACAGGGCGGTGCGGAAGGTACCCCATTCAATTCCAATTTAGGCATCGGTTCAGTTACATTTATATTGTCATTTCCACCCGGCAACTGTGACCCTTCAATTACCGTGGTCTTTCTTTGATTTATGTCTCCTTGCCTTTGGCGCTGAGGTTTAGGACTCATAGATACCATAGTTGTAAGTTCACACGGACTCTCCAAGGGCAAAGATACAGTCGGATGTTCTAATTCTACTTTAGGCTCTGTGGGTGGGCCACTGACCACAGAGCACTCTAGTTTCCCCTTCGTTTGGGTGTATTTTCTGATAACCGCTGCGGACTGTCAATTCCCAAATGACCATCCTGATGACAGACAGGACATTCTTGGTTTTCTGATTCCTGTTGTGTCCTCTGACTTCGCTGAGGGCAATCCTTCACGACATGTCCATTCGCCTCACAATGTATACATTTATTTTTTGAGACATAACAATCGTCCGCCATATGTCCTCGTTTTCCGCAAAACCGACACTGGGGTCTTAGTCGATAATCTCGCACACCATGGTCCGGATTCTTGCAATAGTTACATCTTTGAGGGGAACCTGATATTCGAGGATTACTCTGGGAATTTCTACCTTTTTCTTGTGAATTTGCATTTTGTTGATTTCCAGGAGGATAATTAAAAGAATGAACTCCAGGTGGTTGAGCGAATTGTGACAGATTTTGCACATAGGTTGGGTTACTCGGACCAGAGTATCGCGAAAAACTCTCAGAAGGTTGAGGAAATTGAGAACCCCCGCTGGGTACAGTATATCCTGGGTAGGTTAATGCAGGAAAAGGCCACACAGGCCCAACCAATGGTGGAACTGTATATCGTAATGATTGATGAGAAGTAGAAGGTACTACCGGTGTCAAGTCTATAACCTCCGGTTGAGTAGTCAGGGGAAGTTTATTGTTTGGTAGAGTCAGTGATCCATTGCTTGTTTTATCTGCTACTTGTTTACGAGTGTAATTATCGTCTATTAACTTGACTAAACCAACCTTCCCAAGAAAGGCTAACGCCTCCCAATGCCAACTCACAAACTACCGTAAGAGCATTTACTTGATCTTGTACAGATTGTGGTAAGCTTTTTATTAGTTTTTCTCTTACAACTTTCATGGAACTCACATCTGATCCTGGAAAGGCTTTTTCTGCCAATCCCAGCAACCGCAAGGCATAGAGTGGTATAGTTTCAGTTGATAATATTTGTGCGTCAGTAAAAGAGCTCAAGTCACATTTTGTTTGTTTCTTTAGGTGTTCCCCAAACCAATCCATTAATTCTTTCTTTATAATTGCATAGCTTGCATTCGATTTCATCAGTACATCGTAAACTTGCTTAATAACTCCCTCCAAATGCAATCCCAAATATGTCCACCAACCGTCAATAGGGGAACTAGGATAGGTCGCCAGGGCATATTCCTCAAACCTACTCAGGAATTGTGGGAGAGGTTCTCCATTCTCCAGACAATACTTGCCGACAGGAATCATTTTCTTTGATTTTTGCTGGTGTTGATCCCTCATCATTTGCATCATTTGCGTAATAGTATCTAAAGCTCGTTGGTTTTGCTCCAAGATTTTTAGCAGCAAAACATTGTTTTCTTGTTCTTGAGAAGGTGGGTTTTGTATAGGTAGTTGGTGTTGAAAATTTCCCACAGACAATGGAATCTGCTGATAAGGTGCAAATGAGGCGGATGGAATAGGCTGTTGATAAATATTCAGCACAGGCTGCACACCACCAAAATATGGACGTGCTACAGAAACGCCTCCCGGCAAATTCAACGTAGACACCGTTACCATTACTGGGGGAGACGTCGTAAACGAGGAGGGTACTGAACCTATCGAGTGTGTTGGACTTGCGTTCAACACCCCCGAAGACTCAGCAATTGCTAAGTGGGATGGTATAGGGACGATGTTTTCAGATGTCGTCAAGTTCGTTGGTTGGTTAGCCATCAAACTTGATGAGTCCGAAATGGTAAACGCAGATAAACCAAATTCATTGACCGTAACTTTCGTCTCGTCTCGTCTCGCGCGCCGTTCGCAATTAAGTCCTTGTTTTCGGCCATATCTCGAATACTTTATGTAAGGGGATTGGAGGGTAATTGAATTGATTGACAATTAAAGAAATGTGTCCCAATTAATGTATTTGTATACTTAGAAGAGATGTCAGAATTTAGAGAGTTACAAAAACAAAACTCAAGATATGAGGCGATTGCAAAAAAATTCTCAAACGAAATAGAAAGAAAGGAAGAAAAAGAAAGAAAGGCAGCAGACACGTAATAGGCAGCTTCTCAAAGAAATAGAGAACTACGCTCTGCTACCATAAATGTAATGGATTTTTGTTGATAGATATATAATAAGTATGGATAGTGCGTTAGATAAATAATGAAAGAAAACAAAGTAACGAAACGAAATGATATAAATAAATAAACTCACAATAAATCAAAAAAATTTGACTCTCATCCGTAGGCGTTTTCTTAACAGCTCCTAAGAGAACCGCCAACACCATCCGCTGCCTTCTGAATAAATAGATTGTTATTCTATTCTTCCACTTTATCCATCAAAACTCAGAGTCAAGTGATTACATGCAAAAGAAATTAGGATATATTAAAACGAATGGTTTTAAACAAGGAAAGGAAATAATATGCAAAATAATTAAAGAATGGAACGATGTATTACCTCATATATATTCGTAGAATTTTAAACCTTAATACACCTTGACCAATTATTTTGTATAAAATAGTGGGGAAAAGACAAACTATTTGGTAAACAGATTCTTTTAATATCTATATATATTTAGGAATTTTAATACAAAGGACATATAACTACAAAAAAAAGGAATTTGATCAAAGGTATAATATATTAAATTTTAAATAGGGGTACTTCTTTAAATCATAAAATGTTTGATTTCATTGTTTTATTTATTTAGTAATATGTTATGACTCCGATTTTTGTTTTTATTGACTCCGCATCCAATTTCCTTCACGCGAGTGCACTCTATTTAAATTCGCTTCGCATCTGCGTTTGTATTCGCTTTACATTTATTTCGCATCCGCGTTTGTATTCGCTTTACATTTGTTTCGCATCCGCGTTTGTATTCGCTTTACATTTGTTTCGCATCCGCGTTTATATTCGCTTTACATTCGTTTCGCATCCGCGTTGGCTCTGGGCTCTGTGCTCTGATTTTAATTACAAGTGACTCCGATTAGTGATTTACGACTCCAAAGCTCTATATCCAACTCTAACTCCAGTTAGATACAACCAATGTAAATAATTTCTACTTTCTTTTAATGTTTCGTGTAGTAACAACGAATTTGTTTGTATGCAAAATAAATGAATGAAAACAAAGAAATATACATATAAATATATAAAATATATTATGAATAAGAGTGACAAAGTAAATTCTTTTAAAGTATCTATATAAATAAACCAATCAATGAATGATGTAATACTTATTACTCCTCAAGAGTTTCACTAAGTCACTAATTTCATAAGAACTGAACTCAATCAAAGCTATACGTCTTTTTTTGTTATGCAACCCTACACCAAGATTTACGTAAAATTTTATGTTATTCTAATTATACAATAATCTCATAATTTTTAAGATATATGTTTGTCTTTTTATTTTTTATTCACTCAACAATATCAGTGTTTTTAATTATTTAATTAAGAGAGAAATTTATATTTCTCTAATCACCTTCATAAGGGTTGTGGGGGTATGAAGAAGAATTACTCCAAAATTTTCTATACAGAAGTCCCTCCAATAAGGCTCTTCTGTGCTTACGTGTGAAATATCTACCGCTCACAATTCGGAAAGTGTCAACCACTCCCGACGTGGAACCTGTATAATTGAAGACAAGAGAAAACCATTACTACCTATCAACTACCTAAGATATACTAAATATCATAATGGTTTCATTATCATTCAAGTAGAAATTACATATCTATATTTTGATTACCTCTGGGAGACACCAGAGGTTGTGTCTATGATAAATATAAATACAGGACCTCTTCAAAGGTGGACTTGGATAACGGTTCACCTGTTCTTAGTTGATAATGAATTCCAAAACGGGTCCGAAGAGTAATGAGTACAAATTTGGAAGTTCTAGGAATTAAACTTCTCCTATTGGGTAATGGATCTAAAAAATAAAAAATTATACTCACAACCGAAGGTCCTTATTATTATTCTGCTGTATATTTGTATAAAAAAAACGAGGAGTCATACCGTTACTAAAGAGTAAACATTCACAAAAACTTTAACAAAGATCCTCGGATTCTACTGTTTCTCTGGATAATTAGATTATGTTAGAGCTGATGAACTGTAAAAGGGAAGGAGAAGAGAGAAGATATTACACACCTCCCCACCCGTCATAACATGACGGAGAAGTAGGAACGAAAGAATAGAGAGAGAAGAAAAACTGA
>JABUQX010038375.1:22500-27500 GCA_015478945.1 Trachelipus rathkii
TTTAAATACTCTGAAACACAATGAAGCTATCGTGCAACAATCATCCAGACAATCTATTTTATACGTGTTAAGGAATATTTCTCTAAACTTTTCAAAACACCGTCTTAGAATGTCGACGTCTTGTACACAGTACTTCGTACATTCTGATTTAATATCGTAGTCTCTATTTTCATAACTGGCCCACCATTCATCAAAATCCTTTTTCTCACTTTCACTCATCAGATCAACTTCAAACAATGTTTTATCGGGAATAGGTCCTATATAATTTATAGTGTCCAGAGTGAGGAATCTGTATGGGAAGAAACCTTTAGCCAGATTACCCTCTATCCCCATACATTTAGGTAGTTTTTTCAAAGCGCAAGGCATGTATAATAATGTATCTTTGAAATGAATATTGTGCTGACTGGTCAATGTGATAATTTTAGTCCCTCGCTTTATTGGGTTAGTCGATATTGAACTCGCCCAGGGTCTAGCTAGCAGTTTGCTGAAGACAAACTGCGTATCAAATTTTGAACCATTATGAGCGGCAACTATTATTGTATCTTTTTTATGTTTTGAAGCAAAGAGGGCGAGATATTCTATAAATTTATCCACTGGACATTTACCATACACATCAGTGGACGTTAAATCTAGATGAAAAATTTCCATACGTCTTACACCACAATTTTCACATTTATTCTCATTTACCAGTTCCTTACTGCTACATTTATAACATATCAGCATGCTCACCAACAAATAAGGAATCATGTCAACTATAGCTTTCCCATTCTCATCCACTCTAGCATTATGATTATACGTCTCTATATCATAATATATGGTATATACATTCTTTGTCCGTTCATTCACTTTCAATTTTTTCATGAAACATTTATGTCTACCATCATCAGGATCATACTTCGAACCACACGTGAAACATTGTATATTCTTACAATCATGCTGTTTATTACCATACTTATCAGCTGTATACAAAGTGTCACAATCTTTACATATTTTTACTTTCACGCAAACCTTTTTTTGATGGAGTTTGAAACACGATTCATTATAGAATTTTCTATTACATTCACTACAGTGTCTAAGTGGGACAGGATTATTTAGATTACCCTTACATTTATGCGTGAAGCACTGACCGCATCTATACTCTTTACAATCATTCATTAAATGCACAGCCATATTATCTACAAAACTATAACATTGAGGACAGAATACGGGGGACCTAATGCGTTCAGTATTACGAATAGATAATTTAATAGAGTCAGGTTGGGGGAAAGGATAGTAAAAATGTGTTGTAGCCGCATCAAAACCTATTATATAAAGCGGTTTATCTCTGTCATTCTCTCCGGGCTTATACATCACATGCATCTCACCATAGTGGTCATTATTGTACACGAAAAGTCTACAACCTAATGTTCGTTCAATCAGGGGAAACTTATCAGGGGATAAACCCCTGATTGAACGAACATTAGGTTGTAGACTTTTCGTGTACAATAATGACCGCTATGGTGAGATGCATGTGATGTATAAGCCCGGAGAGAATGACAGAGATAAACCGCTTTATATAATAGGTTTTGATGCGGCTACAACACATTTTTACTATCCTTTCCCCCAACCTGACTCTATTAAATTATCTATTCGTAATACTGAACGCATTAGGTCCCCCGTATTCTGTCCTCAATGTTATAGTTTTGTAGATAATATGGCTGTGCATTTAATGAATGATTGTAAAGAGTATAGATGCGGTCAGTGCTTCACGCATAAATGTAAGGGTAATCTAAATAATCCTGTCCCACTTAGACACTGTAGTAAATGTAATAGAAAATTCTATAATGAATCGTGTTTCAAACTCCATCAAAAAAAGGTTTGCGTGAAAGTAAAAATATGTAAAGATTGTGACACTTTGTATACAGCTGATAAATATGGTAATAAACAGCATGATTGTAAGAATATACAATGTTTCACGTGTGGTTCGAAGTATGATCCTGATGATGGTAGACATAAATGTTTCATGAAAAAATTGAAAGTGAATGAACGGACAAAGAATGTATATACCATATATTATGATATAGAGACGTATAATCATAATGCTAGAGTGGATGAGAATGGGAAAGCTATAGTTGACATGATTCCTTATTTGTTGGTGAGCATGCTGATATGTTATAAATGTAGCAGTAAGGAACTGGTAGATGAGAATAAATGTGAAAATTGCGGTGTAAGACGTATGGAAACTTTTCATTTAGATTTAACGTCCACTGATGTGTATGGTAAATGTCCGGTGGATAAATTTATAGAATATCTCGCCCTCTTTGCTTCAAAACATAAAAAAGATACAATAATAGTTGCCGCTCATAATGGTTCAAAATTTGATACGCAGTTTGTCTTCAGCAAACTGCTAGCTAGACCCTGGGCGAGTTCAATATCGACTAACCCAATAAAGCGAGGGACTAAAATTATCACATTGACCAGTCAGCACAATATTCATTTCAAAGATACATTATTATACATGCCTTGCGCTTTGAAAAAACTACCTAAATGTATGGGGATAGAGGGTAATCTGGCTAAAGGTTTCTTCCCATACAGATTCCTCACTCTGGACACTATAAATTATATAGGACCTATTCCCGATAAAACATTGTTTGAAGTTGATCTGATGAGTGAAAGTGAGAAAAAGGATTTTGATGAATGGTGGGCCAGTTATGAAAATAGAGACTACGATATTAAATCAGAATGTACGAAGTACTGTGTACAAGACGTCGACATTCTAAGACGGTGTTTTGAAAAGTTTAGAGAAATATTCCTTAACACGTATAAAATAGATTGTCTGGATGATTGTTGCACGATAGCTTCATTGTGTTTCAGAGTATTTAAAACTAAATTTATGCCGAATAACACTATAGCTCATATAGGGAGGGGAGGGGGGAAGAACTATTCATACGAAGGCATTAGATGGCTGGAGTTCATGGAGATGTATACGGGACAAAATATCGAGCATGCTAGGAATGGGGGTGAGCGAGTATTTAAAATTAAGAATAAGTGTCTTCAGCCTGATGGATATGCTGAGGTACCGGTTACCGAATACACAGCTATTGATGGGGAGGATTTCGTAGGTTTGAGAGCACTTAGAGTAGATGGTGATTTGAAAGGCAGGAATGCTCAGCGATGGAGAGGTATGGGTAATGTGGCTATGAAGAAGATTGTGTACTTGTTTCATGGGTGTATTTGGCATGGCCATCAGTACTGTGAGAAAGGTCGTAAAAATTTAGGTAAAACATCGAGTCTCGATCTTTATAGAATGGCTATGTTACAAGAAGCATCGTATAAAAGAGCTGGTTATGAAGTTGTAAGAATTTGGGAGTGTGAATGGGAAGCCATGCGAAAGGAGGGTACTGTGACTGTAACTAAGGGGGGTGAGGAAAAAACTATGAATTTAGGAAAATATGTGCGCGAAGTAGATGACGGTGTAGCTAATAAGCGGTTGTGTATCGGTGATGCATTGTACGGAGGTCGCACAGAACCGTTCGTTTACTATTACCCTTCCACCAAGGGGGAGGTGAAGATATATTATTACGACTTCACTTCACTCTACCCCTCGGTCCAGAAAACCAAGGAGTACCCTACGGGGATACCTACCAAACTTGTTGGCCGCGAACTACCATCGATCGAAAGGTATATCGAAGACATGGAGACCACTTATTTCGGTGTAGCTTACGTTGATGTTCTCCCTCCTCAGAACTTGTACATACCGGTTTTGCCTGGTAAATACGATAAACGATTGATCTTCACCCTTTGCCGTACGTGTACAGAGCAAGGTTACGAGGGTTTATGTAACCATACCGAAAAACAACGAGAGATTTCGGGTGTGTATACAACCCCTGAATTGAAACTCGCGGTACTTAAAGGATATAAAATCAAGAAGATACACGAGATATGGACATTTACACGTACGAGTGGGCTGTTTGACGAGTATATCAAGTTGTTCCTAAAATGGAAAACTGAAGCCTCTGGATTTCCTGTCAATGACGACGGTACTCCACTCACGGAGGAGCAGCAAGATCTCTTCATAGCCGAGTTTGAAAGAATTGAGGGTGTGAAACTCGATAAAGCTAAGATCAAAAGCAACCCTTGCTTACGGTACATAGCAAAACTGTTCCTAAACTCACTTTGGGGGAAGCTTGGGGAGAGAGCGGCGTGTAATGAGGACATTATATGCAATAGCTATGCCGAAGTATGGGCTTTAACCGAGCGGTCCGATATTGAGATTCTCAATATCACCGTTGCTGGTCAGAAACATATAGTTTCTGTACGCTATACTAAGTACGCAGATCATACACCTAAATCAGCTAATATTCCCATCGCAGCATTCGTCACAGCTTACGCGAGAGTGGAGTTATATAACGTTATGGACTCTTTAGGGCAACGTGTATTATACTGTGATACGGATAGTTGCATATTTATAGCACGTCCCGGTGAATATGTACCACCAACAGGGAAGTTTCTAGGAGATTTAACTGATGAGATTGGTGAGGAGTTTATGGCTGATAGTTTCGTGTGCACAGGACCTAAGTCGTACGCTATAAGATTGGTAAAGAAAGACGGAGGAGGTGTAGAGCACATAGTTAGAGCTAAGGGTCTAACGCTAAACAGTACGACGAAGGATATCGTAAATCATGACGGGATGTTGAAAATCGTAATAGATAAAACGGTTAAGGATGTTGAGAAAACATCAAATAGGGAATGGCTCATGATGAATGATAATAACCGTTTCTACAATGAAATAAAGGATGAAGACGTTACAGTGTTAGCTATGAAAACAGATGTATGAAGAGGACGGATTACCTACGGCTCATAATGAAATGTTCAAAATGGACGATTCGGATAAACCATATGTGAACACATCCAAGTATTATAGGGAGGTAAGAGTACCGAACAAGATCTTAAGGCCAGCAGAGGGGGTGAATGTCTTTAATTAATATATATAAAGAAGTTCAGCAACCTCTAATAAGAGA
>JABUQX010038375.1:47500-52500 GCA_015478945.1 Trachelipus rathkii
TCTTATTCTGTCTCTCTCTTTCCAATCATAGTTCTTAATATCCTCATCTCCGCCGCTTATATTCTACTCTCCTCTCTTCTCGTTGTACATGTTTCCGCTCCGTACAGCAGTGTGGGAGTCAGTATGCTGTTAAAAATCACTTTTTTAACCTCTATTCCGATGTTTCTATCTTTCATCATGGGGTATACCGCTTTCATAACTAATCCATACTTTTCCATTCTTCGCGTAATCTCTTCTTCACTTCCTCCCCTTCTGTTAAAACACCCTCCGAGATAATTGCAGGTATTTAACGCCTTCACCTCCTCCTCTCTTACCATCATTCTCATCCCCTCCTCATTTCCTCGGTTACTGTGCCAATACACTTAGATACTGCCACTCACTCTCCAACCCAAACAATCCCATCACCTCCTCAAATCGCCTCTCTCTCGCTCCAACATGCCAGATCGTCCGCATATGCCATTATGCCCCCTTCAAATTCTCCCAGTCATAGGGAACATGATACAAGTCTATAAAATATTTACCACGGACAGTTTTTTTAGGGGACACAATAAGAAATGTAGGAAGACGTGTAACCTTGATTCATTCTTGTAATAGTATTTAAAATTTTTTGATGGTTTCCAACAGGAGTTTGTTGAGTGTGACTCACTTGCAACATTAAAGAAAGGATTTTATAGGTATATGGATTGTTTGTGCATCATATAGTATATTCTGACGTAGCCAAAGTGGCGGGTTTTTAGTTAGTTATTAAAGTAAACCGCATGTTGTAGCTACCAGTATCACAATAAACTTATTAAAGCTTGTATTGTGGTTAGCATGAACCTTAGCTAAAGATTTTACTTTTGGTAGTAGTTGGCGTATATATTATATTGACCTTCGTTTAGGAAATTGACAGGCCTTAGGGTGTGGTGTAGGTTGTGTTTGTCGCATGGGCATGTATTTGATAAATATTTAGTTGACTGGGACAGTCTCGATAGGTCCATGTTGCCTCTAACTGGTTCTTTGTTTCCTTATCTCTATCTGAGGTAATACTACGAACTTTGATATAAATATTAACTTTCTGATTGGACAACGATATGATGGTGTAAAAGCAATGAAGAAATGTTTTATTTTTAGAGGTGTTTAAGCTGTCGAAAATATCCAGCGGCGTTAGATGTTCATCACTGTTCACATTCATGTGAAGTACAGCTCATTAAAAACTTTATGGCACATCGAATGCAACTATATGCTATTTTAGATTGCCAAGGCCAACTACTATTTTAAAAGAAAAAAAAAAAAAAGATTTTCCCAGACACAAAATGGACAAAGCTCTCACGAATGGGCGACACAAGGTAGGTGAAAAATTTCGATGGATTGTTACGACCTAATGAAATTTTTAAAGCATTGTTGAAGCTTAAGAGGAGCTTC
Organism: Trachelipus rathkii; assembly: GCA_015478945.1. NCBI lineage: Eukaryota > Metazoa > Arthropoda > Malacostraca > Isopoda > Trachelipodidae > Trachelipus > Trachelipus rathkii. The sequence goes on from JABUQX010038375.1 coordinate 48,905, forward strand.
AAACTTAGATCTTTTCAAGTCTTTAAGCAAAAGCAAATTTGCTATAAGTTTATTTACTTATGTCTTTAACTTTATTCTCAAACACTCTTTCATTATGTATTACATTGCATTCTCCATAATTAGTGACAGCAATTGCTCTTAATCATATTGAGAATGTGATGTTTGTTTAGAAGGGTTTTCAAGCAAACATCAACGAAACATTTTCAAACATTTTGGAAGTTTCTGCTTTCTGATAATGAAGAAATTATAATGCCTCTTGTGAGAATCAATTTAAAATGAAAAGATATAGGGCAATTACAATTTATATTCTTGATGATTTTTCAAACCAGTTAGAGAGCAAGTTCGCGAATCAAAGATCCATACTTACTAATCTTTATAAAGTTACTTATTCCATCGACATCTATCCAAAATTTTGCTAATTTTAGAAATAAATTTGATATGTGCAGTCATATTTAGACTGTTAAGGATATAAGCATCTAACTTCACTCAAAATGTGAAATCCAAAACAATATTTCACTACTCTGTAAAAAGGCTCAAAGCAAACTTTTTTCAATTCTACATGAGAAGAAAAATCTAGCAGAACTGGCTTTAATGAGTGTTCTTCATCATAGCTTCACAATATAAATGAAGGAAGTTATCAATCATTTTGCTGTTAAGAGATCAAAATTAAGAATTTTTTATATGAATAAAATTATCTTTTTTTTTCAAATTATTATTAATGTTTTATTATTTTTTTTATTCTCTTTTATTGAAGTAATATATATATATATATATATATATATATATATATATATATATATATATATATATATATATATATATATATATTTTTTTTATATTTATAGTTATATATATATATATATATATATATATATATATATATATATATATATATATATATATATATATATATATATATATATATAAAACACCCAAATTTTTTTTTTTATTGCCATATATATATATATATATATATATATATATATATATATATATATATATATACAGTATAAAAATAGATATATATATATATATATATATATATATATATATATATATATATATATTATTATATATATATATATATATATATATATATATATATATATATATATATATATATATATTCCCCTTCTCTAAAACGGGCCAAACAAAAATCGTTCTATATATATATATATATATATATATATATATATATATATATATATATATATATATATATATATATATATATATATATATATATATATATATATATATATATATATATATATATATATATATCAACATCATCATCATCATCATCAGCATCATCATCACCCACCTTCTCTCCCCTAGACTGGGGTTAGGTGCGAAGCATGCACTAGAAACAGAATAGAAGTAGCAGAAGAATATGACACAAAATGAAAAGAAAGCCCAGCCTTACTGCCCCCTTTATACCTTTTAGTGAGAACTCGTCGAAGTCAGAAAAACTTAGAGCTTCACGGGACAGCGACGGACCCCTCACTATGGCATCTCGTCAATGTGGTTAATCCCTTGGCCCAGGTGGCCACAACCATACCCTCACCAAACCCCGCCATTACATTCACTACTATTATGCACCTTCTTTCTGCCTCTGCCAAACCCACATTTCTCTCCTCCAGGCATTTCTTTTCTCTGATTCAATCCACTTTTTCCTCGGTCTCCAAGCGGCTGATTCCCAGCACACTCACCTCTACTATTCATCCGTTTAACCAACCGACTATCATCCATCCTTTCCACATGATGAAAACCATCTCACCGTACTTTCATTTATTCTCTTTTACCCCACACCACACATTCTCTAATACGTTCATTTCATTTTATCAATTCTTCCTCACACCTAACACGCCCCTAAGATTGTCCATCTGAACCAATTTTACTTTAAATCTAAACCTCTTATTAACCATAGTCTCACTACTATACATTAACACAGGTAACAACATACTCATATATATATATATATATATATATATATATAGTATATATATATATATATATATATATATATATATATATATATATATATATAGGTATATATATATATATATATATATATATATATATATATATATATATATATATTTTTTTACATATATAATTTTATTTTTAGAGGGTGGAGTCGGAGTCGGAGATTTGAGTCGGTAATTTTCAAAAAGGGTGGAGTCGGAGTCGGAGTCGGAGTCGGTAATATTCAAGAGGTCGGAGTCGGAGTCGGAGTCGGAGTTGGTAATTTTCAAGAGGGTGGAGTCGGAGTCGGAGTCGGAAAATTTTTGAACCGACTCCACAACCCTGCTTGTAACCTTAATTGGTTTCCTCCGCTCTCTTTTGAGCATAGCTTTTAGTTGGTGCTACCTGCTAAAACTAAACTCAGGTTGGTACTGGAGATTTGTCTTTTTGAGGTAGTTGGTGCTGCTGATAAGTCTTAACTGGCCACTCCCGAATCAACTTATAGTTCGTAGTATCCAAAAGGCCTTAAAGACCTTTTAATTTCCTCTCTCTTTTGAGTATAGCATTTGGTTGTTACTGATTGCTGAAACTAAATACTAGTTGAAACTGGAATTTAGGTCCCTTTGATGTAGTTGGTACTAGTCATTTAGTTTGTACTATCTGACCAGCAGATTACTTATTGGTAGAGATATCTGTCCCTTTACTCCGGTAGTTGGTACTACCCCTAACTTGTAATCAAGTTTGCCAATATTTATGTATTGTTTTATTTTTTATTTCCCATTTATGTAAAATAACGAACCGAATTTTGTAATGCTACCATTTTTTTTTATTAAACCTATTTATTACTAAATTTGTCTTTATTATCCTGCCACCTTCTTTTAGTCTTATTAATAAACAAACTTTACTAATATATAATATATATATATATATATATATATATATATATATATATATATATATATATCTCATTAAGTTATATATATATATATATATATATATATATATATATATATATATATATATATATATATATATATATATATATATATATATATATACAACTATTTACTTTTTCTATATATATATATATATATATATTATATTATTATATATATATATATATATATATATATATATATATATATATATATATATATATATATATATAAAGAAAGTTAAAGTTGTTATTATGTTATTATTATATATATATATATATATATATATATATATATATATATATATATATATATATATATATATATATATATTTATATATTTTGTTTTAACGTAAATAGCAGATTTTCTTGAGGGGTCAAATATCATCCTGGTTACTATGGCTGCTTCAAAGGAAAAGGGAAAGGGGTTCTGTTTGGGTTGCGAGAGTTCTTTTTTTCACAGTTATTCAACTATGTAAGGGACTTACCCACCTTTGTCTGGGGTACTGTTCATACACATGGGAGTTACGCAACTCCATCCTTCTTCTGGATAGAAGGGTTTATCTAGGCTAAAGGAATAAAAAACCGTCCCCTACTTCGAGTTCCCATAACTCATTATCAAGTGACGTTTATTCTTTATCTTTTTCCACAGGTGCTATGATGACAGATACTCGAGAGTGTTTTTCATCAGTA
>JABUQX010038375.1:62500-77500 GCA_015478945.1 Trachelipus rathkii
CATACATCTTCAAAGGGATGACTGAGACAAACTTTCTTGCAAACAAATTTCTTTTAAAAACCTGTCAAACCTTAGTTACTTTTTTTAAAGAAACCCCCAAAAAACACCATATTTTTTGAATATATAATAACAAAAACATAAAAACTCTATTTTAATGTAAATATTTTTATACAAATTAAACCAAAAAAGGCGTTTTTAGAATCATCGATATGTTTATCCACATTGCCATTTAAGACTCTATTGCCTTCAAGAAATGAAATGAAAGTGAGCACTGATTTTTTTTATATAAAAATGAAATATTTCCATCTACATATGCAATATAATGTACATTTGAGAGGGGTATATATATAATATAATATATATATATATAATATATATATACTATTATATATATTATTAAATAATTTATTATATATATATATATAAATATTATATTATATAGATATATATTATATATATATATAATATATAATTATATAATATAATTAATATTATATTATATCTATAAAAATATATATATACATATATATATTATAAATATATATATATATATATATATATTATATATATATATAATATATATATATATATATACATGATCTTCTCTTACCTGTCGTGAATCTGAGGTGACCCAATTATCACCTGTCACATACATTATCTTTCCTGAATTGGTGTATAGAAGAAATAAGTTTTCTTCAAGTTGTACAAACCGCCTAAAGAAAAACCCACTTGGTGGTTTTGTGTGCTTACCTAAATAAGGCATTGCACTCAACATATAAGAAGATTGGGAGTCACATACCATTATCAGCTTTATGCCAAATTTCGCAGGCTATTTGGCAATGTACATCCTAAAGAGACACCTGTTCCCCTGAGGCCATAATGTCATCATATAGTTTTATTTTCACCAGGGCAGCATAGTGTGAAGGTGCAGGTTGGTTATAAAGCTTTCCTAAAGAGATCTGGACTGGACAAGAATTTATCTACGAGGGACACGTACAGCTCTCGTTGAGCTATCATCAAATCAGAGATTTCTAAGCAAAAAAATTGAAACATCTCTCTCTCCAATTGCTGCCCTGAAAAAAGGTGCCCAATATCCCTACAAAATTTCCCCAGTTGGATATATGATATCGGGGAGCAACATTGGGTGGAGCTGATGAGGATGGTGAGTATATGTGTATGTAGAGGTAGAACATTGTAGTGTTGATGAAGTAGATAAGACAAGGTTGTTTGCTAATGTCGTAGTTGACAAAAACTTGAAGTTGAAGAGGGACACAAGGAGGAGTTACAGATGCATTAGTTTTCCAGATTTCCAGATTTAGGTGTTTCTGATGAGGCAGTCCGACACATTTTCATGTTGAAGGGGTTGCAAGGATCAAGCAACCTATGGAAGTGGCTTGGACTTGCACAAATCTTCATCGTCATCAATCCCAAATATTTCTAATTTTCTTCTTGGAGTGAGAAACGTTAACTTTCTTTTCCTTTTGTTCATGTTCATATTTCCAAAACATTCCGCTAATTTACCAACATAGTCGGAATCAAATCCATCACTCTCTACAGTGTCATATTCCACGTCATCCTCCCTTTCACTCTCTGTGTATACAAAAAGAGAATTCCCTTCCAAAAATATATTATATATATATATATATATATATATATATATATATAGCTACATAGAAAATATTATATATTATATATATATATATATATATATTATATATATATATATATATATATATATTAATAGTATATATATATAATTATAATATAAGTATATATATATTAATATTAGAATTATATATATTATATATATATATTTATTAATTAATAATATATTAAATAAACTAGTTACTATTATTATATATATAATTATAATAGATATAATATTATATATAAATATATTATATATTGTATATATATATTATATTAAATATTATATATATATATATAATATATATATTATAAATATATATATATTATTATAATAATATATATATATATTATATATAATATAGTTGGCTGGAAAGCACCGGAATGTTTGGGCACCGAACCGCAATTAGAGTATGCTCCCAATCATCCCACCGCAGCTTAGAGTAAGCTCAACCACGCACCGCACCCAAAAATTATTTTTGCTCACGCCCACCGCACTAGAATAAGCACACCACTCACGCACCTCAAAAATTATTTTTTGTCACGCACACGCACCGGCACCTCTGTTTGTTCGAGCGCATGCGTTTCGCACCGCACCGAAGACTCTATAATTTAAAAAATCGCAACCGCACCGGAGTCATACAATATTGTACTACACACGCACTCGACCATACCGCATTAAATAAGCCTCACCCACGACCGCCACCGCACCCGGTGCGTCGGCCAACACGATATTAAACTGCACTACACTAAACAGACATAAAGGGTATCCGTCGGTAATATATACCACAGAGAAAAAAAACAGGCATAACCGGTACACGTTGGTTCAAATATACCACAGTATAAAAAACATAAACGGAAACGTTGGTGAATTCCTACCACAAATTCCACCCACGGAGCCCACAGGTGCAGCTAAGGTTAGATCTTTAGTATGGACAGCATATATGATTACCCCAATAACACCCCCAATTCTTCCCATGTTCACCCCCCAATTCATACATAATGATTTAGAGAAGGAAAAAACAAAAAAAAAATTGGCTCTAGGCGTTGGTAATTTGTACTATCGGGTACCTGAGCAGGGTTAAAGAGAGAAAGATTGAATACAGCAGGTAAAACAGATGATAACAGGGAGTTCCACAGAACAGATATGACTGGGAAGACGAAGGCACTACAACGACCAAGCCTTGTGTTTCCAATACTAACCCAAAATTCTTATGAAAGTAAGTCACCTCTTGTGCTACTGGGATGACGTAGTGGTAGAGGAATGTGAGAGGTGAACTCCCTCGAGTACCTACCGTTGTAATACCTATAGAAAAGAGAGTTCGGCAATGTTAATTCGCAGAGAAAGAGGGTCTAGGGAGTTTGAAATTAGGGAAAGTTTATTAGTCTCTTAGCCATAGATTTAACCCTATCCAAAAGGAGGGTGAAACCGGAGCCCCCCCCCCAAATGTGACAACAGTGCTTCATACAAGGGCGAAAAAATCAATTATATAACTAGAGTAACTGATGTAAGAAAAAAATTCCCCCAATCTCAAAAAAAAACTCCACAACTTCTTTGAGGCCACCTTAGCAAACCGTTGTGATATGAGGTTTACAATACAGTTCTTCTCAATCAACTGAACAATGTTACTTTTAATTACATTATAAGATAAATTTATTTAGGTACTTCATTCAAAATTGTATCCTTTTACAGATGTGTATAACAAGTCCTTCATCAGCAAGTCTTTGTTCTTGGCACGGACGATCTATCGCTGGAATCAGTTTTAAAAAATTTGGCTTCAATTTACGACAACGAAATTTATTTCCATAAAGTCACTTCGGAAGTTGTCTTTAATATCACCAAACGTAAGTTTAAAAATCTTTTATATTAATGATTACATTTCTCCCACACTTGCAGAAAAAAATACATATAAAATTAAAAAGACTTTTTCATAACGAGGTTGTCTGTTAAGTAGGAATTTAATGGCTAGCAGAAGACATTTTCAAAACTCTCCTGAAATCATTGATGTTTTTGTCAAGTTAACAACAGTCACAACAACTTTAATTGAATCTTAACGGTAAATTACCGGAAAGAGTTTTCGGACATTTCAATATTTTCTATTTGTTATATATATAATATAAATATATATATTAGTAATTATATATATAATTATATATAATATATATATATATATATATTATTATATTATATAAGATATATATATATATATATATATTATATATAATACTATATTATATATATTATTTTTTTAAACTCGTATCTGAATATAATATATAAATAATTAATATATTTAGGTATATATATAATGATACATATATTATATATATATATATATATATTACCTTATATATATATATATATATATATATATATATATATATTATAATCATCCTTCACCTCATCATCTCACATTCATCATCATCGATCATCACTCATCATCATCAATCATCATCATTCGATCCATCATCAGCATCCAGCTTCTCTCCCAAGGACTGGGAGGTTAGGTTAAGGTTGCGTCGCATGCACTGGAAAACAGAAAAGTCAGTAGAAGAATATTTTTTTTGGGGGACCCCCGGGGGGGGCAAAGGGTCGAACAGAAAGCTCTGCCGTATACCGGTCTGTCCCGTTTAATCCCCTTTAGTGAGAACTACGACAGCAGTTAAAAAGAATTCACCTAGAGCTTCACGGAACGAGCGGACGGCTCCCACTCATTGATAGTCTCGATCCAAGTGCTAGGGTTGCATCCCTTAGCCCAGAGTGGGCCAGAACCATTACCCTCCCCCCCACAAAATCCCGCCATTCACTCATATTATGACTCTTTCTTCTCGCCTCTGTCAAACTCACATTCATCTCCTTCTGGCATTCCTTTACTAACTCAATCCACTTTTTCTTTCCTAGGTCTCCCGGCCTGCCGATTCCCATCGCACTTACTACTATACATCCGTTTAACCAACCGACTATTATCCATCCGGCCAAACTTACCAAAGCCCTCGCTTGAATATCTCGGAAAATACGATATGTACAAAGGAAAACTAATCACAGTAATTTGGACCCAGAGTCATGAAATTTGCATGGAAAATTGATTTTTTTAGGGGGCTCGAGGCCCACGGGGGACAGAGGGGGTCGAAGTCCCCCGTCGTCCACCGGTAGGCCGAGAGACCCCGACTCCTTGCATCTTTGCGGTTTACCCGTGAGTATTTATTTTATAGTTAAAAAAAAATTTGCGGAAACGAGGACCATTGATAAAAGAATTTGACAACTTCTTGCATTCTTCTTTCTGATTTTTGTAACGGAAATAATTGTTGGCCGAAAGTAACAATTTGTACGCAGACTTATTGTATATCTTTTTATAAAAGTATTACTTGATTTTTTTTTTTATTTATAACTTATTTTAATTAAAAAAAATTATTTTCTTAAACTAAAATTTTACCACTATTCCAAATATGTTATTTGTTTCGTGGTACACCACGTAGTTTTTATTATATCATGCGAGTGCTTTGGTAAGTTTCACACATCCATTCTTTCTACATGACAGAACCATCTCAATGTACTTTCATTTATTCTCTAATTTAGTATTCGTTTCTTTGCCCAAGCACAAAACCTCCCCTAAATTGCTTTTCATTCCTCAACTTTATCAAATCTTTCTCAGCAGCCTAACACACCGCCTAAGATTGCTCCACTGAACCACATTGTACTTTAGATCGTTACCTCTTATTCCAGGACTATAGCTTCCATACTACTACATTAGCACTAGGTAACAACATACCCTCATGGTAAAACCTCTAGTGCATCAAGACTAAGTCCCTTTACATCCACCAAGGATTTAATTGCTCCAGCCACCTTAATACCATTTACAGCTTTCCTACTACACTCTACATCATCCGTCCCCCCTTTTCATCCAACATATGTCCTAAATATTTAAAACTTCAGACACAATGTCAGTTGCTAACCATCCAATATAACTTCACACAAGGGACTGTCCTCATTCACGAACCAAAGCCCGTACTTCTTAATCTAACGATTTAGTTTCAATCCTCCATTTACACACCTGGCAAATTCCTCCACTCAATCTATATTATATATACATATATTAATATATATATCATTATATAATATTTTATATATTATATATATATATATAATATATATATATATATATATATATATATATATATATATATATATATATATATATATAATTCAGTTTGATGGGCGAATTCGAATCCGGATTCGAATTCGAATCCGGATTCGAATCCTCTCGAATCGGATTCGGATTCGGATTTCGAATGCCATTAAGGTGCTGGGGATTTCGATTCGGATTCGGATGTTCGAAACCTTTCCACACACCACGGCATTCGGTTCGGATTCGATCCAAGGTGCGTGGATTCGGAATATCGGATTCGGAATTTCGAGCATTTTTGTAACACGATACGGACTTCGGATTCGGTGAGCTCGATTCCGAACCGGATTCGAATTCCGAGTCTATTTCTTGTTTCTAAAGATTAAAAGAAAATCATTTAAAAATGAATTAAAAAAAAACCCGGAAAATTGTAAGAAGCCAATCAAAAGATGCATATTCTTTATTATTGGCTATTCATACGCCATTAGTGAGGAATAGATTTTACTTCCTGAATCATTGTTTGGAAAAACTATAATTTTATAGAGATGTTAAAAAAAAAATTATTTTTTTAAATTTTATAATGATTGTTGATATGTTAATTATGAAATAGTTAATAAATTGCAAATTTTGATTTAAATTCCCGTTTACAACACTTATAAATAAGCTTTTGTATCTTTAAATTTCATTTTAAAGACAGTAAAAGCTTAATAGAAATTATTTAATAATATTATATATATTATATATTATATATATATATATATAATTTAATATAGTGGTATATATATTATATTATATATATATTTAATATATATAATTATATATATATATATAATTCAGGGTTGGAATAATTATGGTTTAAAATTTTTAGGAACTGATAAGAAATGCAAAATAAAAGGTAAGAGTTCCTGACAAAGGTATGACGCTAATGTGCTTTAGGTTTTTCTCTTCTGTCTTGTCTGTAGTGTTGTTTTAACTAGGGTTCTTATACTACGAACAAACTTTGTTATAAAGTCTAACTTTAAAAATGGTACACCTCGTTAAAAAGTATTGTATTTTTTGAGGAAAGAATAACCTTCATCAGGGATTATTTATATGGTATGAAGGTTTATTTGTGTACAGCATTAAACATACTGTACTTCTAAAGCACCTACAAATGATATCAAAAGAGACTAAAGATGATGCTGAAAATGACCTCTGTTGTTCCCAATGCACGCGTCAGGCGTCTTCTCTTCCATTGTCGGACCCGTTTAAATATAATATTCCAGGAGTCTGTTGGATCGTTTCAATTCCGTTCAAATGCCATAATCGTGGTCTTCACAACGGGTCGATTGGGAGGAAGAGTATAATAAGGGTCTTTAAATGACCCCAAACGGTTAATAATTCCAAAGGATTTAGGTCTGGTGACCTTTCTGGCCCATCGGAAATGGCACCCTTGACTATCATTGTATTAGAAGGTTCAGTTTCAGCAGTGCTTCACGAACTGCAAGCACTAAAGTGCAGGAGCCCCGCATCAAGCATAAGCCACATGTTTTGGCGCAACTGAAGAGGTGCATCATCAAACAAGGTACGGAGCTCCTGACGTGTTTTTAAAAGTTTAAAGTAGCATTATGCCATTAAGTATGGGAGGGAAGCTCGAACATAATACAATGATACTTGTAATTCTTGCCCCAAATATTTTTACTGAAAAACTTATGTTGGTTGAACGATTAGCTGGGTTTAATGGCATCGAGAATTCTCGTACTGCCCAAATGTGGTCGTCGGTTAAATAACCTTCGTTAAAAAGTTTGGGTCATTACATTTTGTTCAAAAACCGATTGACAAATACAACACGAGGAGTAGCCACATGGCAAAAGAGTATGCACCTGATGGACGTTGTACGGGTGTAACTGTTGCTGTTGGTAAGTAACCTCCAAATACTGAGGTTCGGAAATTAACTGTAGTGACAATTCTCGCGTGCTCTTTTCAGGATGATCAGAAATTTCATTAAGAACTAATTCTTTCTAAATCAACGTCCTAGTAGATCGGGGTCTGCCTGCATTAGTGTTTGCTCTTTGGACTGCAAATACTCTGTTTCATACAGGCGTTGATGAATAGTGGCCAAAAAAACTGCCTTGGACAAATTCGGGTTTTTGATTATTTTCTCTCGGTAACAAACTCTTGTGCAGAACTTATTGCAGCGTTGCCATCCCATACATATAGATGATGTCAGCTAGTCGAGGAATGAATACACGTGGTAATTACGATCATATTCAATAACGCAAAGAAACACGTAAGAGAACACACCACAGTCAATGAGTATACATTGTAAGCGTATACAACAGGACGATGCATTTATGTATACAGTTAGTTGTTGTGTTTGGTCAAACACATGCGCTAAATGTTTAATGGAGGAGGTGTACTGTTTGTTGGAAGAGTTGTTATTATTTTAAATGAGATGTTTTAAAATTTTACTAAAATTTACATTATAAGCTTATTAAAATCAAATTTATTTAATGTTATACCATTTGATTCAGCGTACAACAATAGGCTGTTTATTTGGTTCCTTAACATTTAACCCTAATAAAGTCATCCGCTTTCATGGAATGTCGCCTCAAATACTTTTAACGGCCGCCATGTTTTAGTAATTCTATTTAGTAAATTTTGATTACTTTCTTTATTTTGCCTTCAATTAGCACTACACACAACCATACAACATCCCAAATATAGGGTTTGTTACCTACTTGGTTTCGTAGATACAAATATTTAGTAAAAACACATTACAGACAAGCCAGGACGGAAAACTAAGAGCATACGTCATACCCTTATATAGGAACTTTTTACCTTATTTTTGCAATTTCTTTATCAGTTACCAAAAATTTTACCATAATTTTAAATACCCTATATCTTATTATATAATATATATAATAATAAGTATATATTATATATATATAATATATTATATATATATATATTATATATATATATATTATATTATATAATATATTAATAATATATAATAGAAATTATTTAACATGGAAAGATAAATATATGTATCTCAGGCAGTAAAAAATTTAAAATGGAAAAAATTATATATATATATAAAAAAAAATATTTTGAAAAGAAATATTCATATTTTGGGTTGGTGTGATGGAGCTAGGCAGATTTCTTTAGGGGGGGAGTGTAACAGTTTGAGGATAATATAATATATATATATATATATATATTAATATTATTATATTATAATATAATATATAGATATATATATATATATATATATATATACTATATATAAGATATATATCATATATATATTAATATACTATATATTATATATCTGCTGTGTGTGTGTACGGCAGATTTATAACTTAGGGCTGAACTAAGGATGAGTGATTTATTGTCCTTGTTCACACTGATAAAAAGTTATTAATTTTATGAAAAAAATAAAATAACAAGTCTACAAGAGTTGGTACGTAAAAAATTTTAAAAAAATACCTATTTGAGATTACGCAAATAATATTTATGGACGTTGGCAAGTAGCTGAGTATTGAGTTGGAACTAATAATATTAAATCTGAACCTAGCAATTAGACGCCTTGAATTTTTCATCGGCGAATTTTCAATTACATTTTTTTTTTCAATTTGTGATGTTTTTTTTCATTTATAATTATTTTTATGAATACTCATCCTACATAGTTCATTAAGCCTGTCTTTGTTTATGTGTTTCTTTAGAACCAAGTCCCTTTTTACCTGCAGAGAGAGTGCTGAACAGACCTTTCAATGGTTACCTGATTGAACACGATAGGCCAGCTGCAATTGTTAATAGACAGGTTTTTGATTGGAGGAAAAAAGGGGTCGGCTGACGTAATTTGAGGAAAAGAAGGAGTCGGCTTCTTTATTGATGACTTTAGTATGTCTCAAGTCTTTCAACTTTTGTTTATCCATTTTATTTTATCCAGTCCAGCCACAATGTATACCATAAGTCAGTTTCGGTAAGAATTTTGTTGATATCAAGATCATAAAACCCTGAAAATCATTTTACTTTCTAAGGCAAACTGCCTACAGGAGCACCTAACATAAGAAACGCATGCAAATGAAATACTGAAAAACTGGTACGTTGTTTTCTGAAAACTTAGTCTCTATGAGGATGAAAGTAAGTAAAGATAAGGCACAAGTGCAGAACTGTTCCAATATTCAGCAAAAGTTTTAGCAGGATGATTTGCTCTATGTTGTTAGGATTGTACTTTTCTATGTGGTACAAGTTTGAATAAGAACTTAGCAACAAGAACATTGGCTGATTTGAGCAGATTAGGAATTATTTGATTAGCAGTTTTGCAGTAGTCTTTGACAACTTCTGTACATGATCAGAAGGCACGCATAAGGTCAATTTTTTGCTTGAATAATGTTAGCCGCGAGATTCAACTAACAGAATATTTGTATTACGAAGAAGAAATAATTAAAATGTCTTATGCCGAACAGTATAATGGAAAGCGTCGTTCTATTTTGATTGTTGCCTTCCTTTACAACTTTTCTAACTTCAACAATTTTTATCACTTATTTGTAGCCAAAATAGTTATTACTATCATATTTTTAAGTCAACGTTTCACAAAATTATAGCAAAGGGAATGTATTTTCTTCTGTAGGTGAGGTCTTTAAAAAATTAATTATGTCTTTTATTGTGGCAATATTATTCCGAATTTCGGAATATATTTAGGTTATAATGACCAAAATTAAGTTGATGACTTACAGGGTGTGTCGTTTTGTGGATTGATGAAACACCATGAAACTAAATTTATTTGCATCAACAACACAACAAGTCCAGGCTTGGACTGAGATTTGGATTTGGATCCCAACTTGTATATAATTGAGAATTTGAGATACAACTGGGATATGACTGGGACCAAAAAACCTACAAACAGACGTGAATAATTCTTGGTATATTTAAGAATATAGATATAAAAAAGTACTATATTATATATATATATATTATATATAAGATATATCATATATATATATATATATATATTATATATATATAATATATTATATATATATATATATATATAACGTATAATATATATATATATAATATATATATAAATATATACTATATATATATAAATATATATATATATAATATATTATATATAATATATATATATAATATATTTATAATATAATATAATTATGATATATATTCTAACCTACCTTGGTACACTAAAAATGTTTAAAACTTTAATTAATTAAACAATTTACAAATAAAGGCAGACTGCATTTAAAAACATCTTCTGCGGCAACTTTGGAAAATAGGCTAAGTGGAACATATATTCCAAGTCTTCCGGCTCGGTCGCTAATGAAAAATACAAGTTTGAAACTTGGTTTCCAACCGAATGGTTTCCAGATTACGGTGAGTTCTAGCGAGAATACCGTCTAGAAGAAGCTAGCTTATAAAAGCACAGAGCTAGTTGACTTCAAGACATATGAATCCATTAAAGCCTTTGGAGAACAGCAATTTTATACGTGTAATAGTAATACTACTCAGATTATCTATCGATGATGTATCTTTTTTCAGTTTTCCTACTAATAAACACTTAAAAACGCCGTCTGGCAAACGTATAAGGTTAATTTTTTTTATTTCGTGAAGATTTAGGGAGAGGCAAGTGCCTCCCCTGCCCCCCTGCATACGCCCATATATATTATATATTATATATATATATATATATATATATATCATATATATAATATATATAATATATAATATATATATATATATATATAATAAATATAGTTATATGTAATATATATATATAATTATATATAAAGAACTTTATTCTCCTGTGGGTTTTGACCGAGTCCTCGCTTTGTATAGCACTGCTTTTAACCACTGACCACGATGAGCTAAAAAAAAATTGAAGAATACTCTCTTCCCAAAAGCTTCCCCGCTAACCCTCGGGTCAAGTGCCAAACACCCGAGTGTGAGCGGGGAAAGTTTTGGGAAGAGAAATATTATTCCAAGTTTCCTTTTAGCTCATCTTGGTCCAAAATGTGTAAACACCGCCTTACAATCCCATACAGTGAGGTTCGGTTCGAAACCAACAGGAAAGAAGATAATTATATATATATTTTTAAACTGCAATATATTAGCAGTTGTTAAAATTGATGCTGAATACTCATCTCTCTAAGGACCCTGTTTGGACCCTGACCGAGTGTGAGCGGAGAAACTTTTGGGGAGAGAGTATTCTTCCAGAACTTTACTTTAGCTCATCTGTCAAGTGATAATCCCACTTCCAGCCACAGCCGAGCCAGTTCAAAATCCCAACATGAGAGAACATAAGATATTTCTTTTGAAAGACTGGTGAGTATATAGTTAGTTGAAAATGATATATATATATTATATGCAATATACATTTGTATCCTACATATATTTTTCTACTATTTATATAGATTATTATTTATATATATATATATATATATATATATATATATATATTCTATAATATATATATTTATTGAATTCCAGCTACTTCTCTAGAATATCGCAAAGAGATTAATCGCTAATTGTTCTTATCTGCTTTTAATCAAATATTCTGGCACTTAAAAACTAGTGAAAAATGGGCATTTGCGTGTAGAATCCTTACACCATGATAAAATTAAGACACAACGAGATGAGAAGACTGAAAAGAGTTTCTTAGCTCTGGCTTACTCTATTTGTAATGTCGCGTTATTTCATGCCGACACCCATGGCGGGCATCACGACGGTAGCTTCATCAATGTGAGATAGGAAACATCTATGATCACCGCTGGAGGGCAGATATCACCATAAGAAAAAGGAAAATAGACAATGTATTAACGATAATAAATTAATTAAAAGTCTTATACACTACATGCTGGCACTCACCTTCACACCACGCATATATATACTTATATATAAAATATATATATATATATAATAATATATATATATTAATAATATTTATATATATATATATATATATATATATATATATATAATATAATTTGATATATATAGGATTAATATATATATATATATAATATATATATAATATATATAATATATACTATATATAATATATATTAAATATATATATATTATTATATATATTATATATATATATATAATATATAAAAATTAATTGATTTATTACCATCTCCACAACCAAGTTCCATAGCACGCTTTTTGGCCTAGAAAGAAACTAATTCTAAATACGCTTACCAAGAAAATCAGATAATCTCTACTGATAGCAAAAATAATCTCAATCAAATCTCACCACGAAACTGATTTCCTAATTTAATTGTGATGCTCCTATGTAGTTGAAGAGTTTGAGAAAAAGAGTCTGTTTTTATTTATGAAAAAGGATATAAACAAGACAAAGAATGTTGTTTCTGTGGCATTATTTTAGTATGTGTGATATTTGAGACTTTGAGGCAATGATTATTTTACAAAAGAATTTACCAGCAACTTTCATTTTTATCTGCATCCAAATTGTGATCTCATGAAGTTATATGCATATATAATAATATAATATATAAAAATATATATATATATATATATATTATATATATATAAAATATATATATGATATAATTATATATATAATATATATATATAATATATATATAACATATATATATATATATAATATATATTTAATATATTATAATATATAATTATAATATATATATATATACTATTAGATAATTATATAAAATATAGTATATATATACACAGTATATATATATAAATTTTATAATTATACATATATATAAGTACAAAATATACATATAAACTTTGCCGAATATATATATAATAATAAATATACTATAGATATATAATATATATATATAATAATATATATTATACGATATTAATATATATATATACTATATATATAATAATATAATATATTATAATAAAATATATTATTAATATATATTATATAATACATTATTAACCATTATAGAATTTACCTAAGACTCACCTTCATTTCTCGTTGAATTTTCAAATTTGTGTTTCAACTTTATAATTTCCTTGTTCTTTTTTTATCCATTAATTTAGGATTCGATTTTATCTTAAATAATGAACATAAAAATCTATTTCTTAAACTTGTTATCACAGAGCAAATAAACTTGATAAACTATCGATCATATAACCAAAATCGTAAAGATTTTATTCATTTATTTATTTATTTTTATGCTGCTTAATAATACACTGGGGAACATTTTTTTACTGTTGTAAGACGTTTCTAGTCTTTTCTTGCGCCTGAATTCAAAATGTAGTTATTCTGTAAGTCTCATATTATATATTCACAGTCAAACAATGAAAAAAAATTGTATTAAAAAAATATTTTCCATGAACAAATCACATCGGATGGTTACAAAATCTATAATAGAGTGTAAAATATGCCCCCAAAAAATATGCTGTGAAAAATTCTCACATTATAAAAACAAATAATTATTATATTCACAAATAATAAAAAGATATATAAGAGTTAGAAAGAAGTTTTTTTTGTTACTTTTTTTTTTTATTTTTAGCTTTCAAGTGAAGCGGCAAATGAACCTATAGGACAAATAACAATATCAATTTATTGGATTCTGCTAAAAAAAAATGGCATAAAGAAAAAAAGTCTTATAACAGTCAGCGCAAAAATTGTTCCCTAGTATATATTATTATATCATTATTATTATATTATTATTATATTATTATTATTGATTTATGATTATTATTATATTATTATAACTTGGACAAAATTTTATTGACTTTATATAAACTCTTTTCTTATGTATTTTATGACTGAATCTAGAAATTATATTTGGTGTTCTGTTATAGAGGTTCCAAACTTGGTGCAATTTATTCATATGAAAACTAAAAAAATAATTTTTTTTTTTTTTACCATTTCATATATGATGAAAAACCGTTATATCTTTTTTATTATTTGTCCAATCAATATGAAATTTTCAGTCATATTTTGGGCAAATAAATATATTTTATTTAAATTTACCATTTGTAAAACCCAACCTTTGTCTTGGTTTTTGGGGAAATCATTTTTTCTGGCAATTTTTTCATTTAATGGAAGTGCCAAAAAAAACGTTCTGACAAACAAAAAACCAATATGATTTTGAATTCAGCACAACAAAATATTAGATCATAGACAACAGAAAATGTTGCCCATATACATGTTTAAATTAAGACTACATATTATCTCAAGAAAATTTATTTATAACAGTATATTTTACAT
>JABUQX010038376.1:0-25000 GCA_015478945.1 Trachelipus rathkii
ATATTATTATAGTATATATATTAATATAATATATAATGTATATATATTATAATACTATATAATATATAATTTATATTATATATATACATATATATATATATATATATATTTAATATATATATATATATATATTATATAGTATATATCTATATATTAATATATAATAAATTATATATATATATATATATATATATATATATATATATATATATATATATATATATATATATTAAGTAATATATATATATTTATACATATATATATATATAGTTATATATACTATATATATATACTATATATTATAGTGATGTACCGAGTTATTTTCTAAGTAATATTGATTTAAAGTATATGATATAATAGTTTTATTTTAAATATACTAATTAGAAATTTGCTTATTATGTGGGTTATAATATATATTAAATAGATAAGTGTAACAGCAATAATATAATAATATAATAACAAACTAGCTCCAATGTATTAGATGTGGTATTATACACTATGTGTTACATGCATTAGCTTTAAACTTGCTTTTAGTGGATTATTATAGAAACGTATTTACGATACGAAATGGTTGGGAAGTGCTGGAGTACAGTATAGGCATTTTATTGTTTCATATTTAGATGTACCATTGGGTTTAAAAATAATACGTAATAATTATTTATAATAAAGATAAGTAGTAATAAGGATCATAACTTATTTGTATAATAAATCAAATATAAGTAACAAATTGTCTTTGAAACCATCAAGGACGATTTAAATTCTACGTAATAGTTATGAAGTTCATTATTCGGATAGACATGAGAGATCAAAGTGAAGAATTATTTGTATGAAAATAAATTTGATGTTTTATTTGGTATCTGAAGGCATATAAGTTATATGTTGTGGAGCAATATGTAAATTTGTTGAATGACAGTCATTCAGTAAAGCAATAGTTTACTGAGAAAATTGGCGGAGTATAATTTGTTCATCCAGTCTGATTTTTTATCTATGGTGACCTATTTATTGTCATTATAAAACTAACAATAATCAATCCATATTCTTAACTCAATTATTTAGTTATAATAAGAACGTAAAGTCGCGCTATCGTAACTTAAGAATCAGTTGACATCACAGGGTTGGTGATTATTTTTTTTTAGATATTTTTTTGAGATATGGTTTAAAAGTAGCATGTTTATATGTGATTACGTATTGAGACGTAACGTCACGATATAGTATATAATTATTGTAAATATAACTTATGTCTTATAGGACATCATAATAATATTATATTTTAAGTTTGAATTTCTTCTTCCTATCTTTCTAATTCATTTCACACTATAATAAAATGTGAATCAGGAAGTAGTAGATTTTATTATTTTCATAGTGATATCCACAAATCATGATTAAAGTATTATATAGTCACGTGAAAAATAAATTAATGTAAAAAATTTTAATAGGTTCAACTTATAATAGATAGAAATAGTTCTGAATGTTAATTAAGAATTTAACATAAAACAATTAGTAAATCAAAGATCTTAAATTAAGACTATTAGGTTTATGAATCATGAACCAAGCAATACTAAGATAGGAGTGTTACGTGATATATAGACTATTATGGGTTTAAATGTATTATTTAAATAATGCTAATTATTGATAAATAATGTATTACATCAGAAATAATAAGTAATATGTTTGATACTTGATACTTTGTTTTGACATATAAAGTTTAGGAATTTGTTACCAGAGTAAAGCCTTGCTGTATCTACTATTATTAAATGTTTTTATTTCTATTATTATAATTTAAATCCCTTATAACATTGATACTAAACAATAATAAATATTATATTATAAAATAACACAAAAAATAATAAAAAAGAAAAAAAAAATATAAAAATATAAAATAAATTTAATTAATATTATATTATGAATATCTATTAATAAATATTTATCATTATAAAGAATATTAATATATATAATATAATATATTATTTATATATAATATAATTAATTAATATATATATATATATATATATATATATATATATATATATATATAGTATATATAAATATAGGTTATATTATATTTTATTAGGGTATTATTATATATTAAATAGATTTATTTTTCTATCTAAGTTTTTACCATATTTTACATCACATCACATAATATATTTACAATGTAAACATTATATATATATTATATATATATATATTTTTCTTTATATACTTTAGCTCTATACTATATATATATAGTAACTCTATTATATATATGATATATATATTTAATTATATATATGTCTTATTATACTATAGTAGTGAAGTGTTCCTTTGCATAAGGTCAGTCATAACATAGTGATGGAGATGTGGGAGGCTGAAAATTAAATCAAATGATATTTTATGGATTAATAAAGCAGGCTGAAGTTGTGAACAAAAAATCAAGTATGATTATTCAGTAATTTAAGTGCTTGATTTTTCCGGTGTAGTGCCTGAGGGTATGGTCACACCCACAATACATGTTGCCAGAGTGGAAGACAGTGCTAACTAAAACTAGCATAACAAGGTTCATCTACTGAAGTTGTGTAAATATTTGAGAGTATAATTCATTGGATTGAAAAATTAATTATGCACAAAAAATCAAATGTTTCAGATGGAGAATACTCAATTATGCATATATTTTGAATGTAGCTGGATGATCATATCACTCATCATATGGTTATCAGACCACTCTACAATTGAAATATAATCTTTTCATTCATTTTTACTATAATTATTTATTTTAAATGTTAATATTTTATACTCGAAAACGCCGTGCTTTAAACGTTCGCATGAAAGGGGCCTTATTGTGATCAAAATAAATTATAATCTACGAATAATTCATAGTAGTATATTTATTCTTGAACTGCTTAATTGCGACAATTGTATTTAACAGTTTCTGCGCTCCTAGAAGCGCACAGCGATTCGCCCTACTTACACAGTTGGTATTACCAAAAGGTAAAAACTTAATATGAATCTGCCTAAGGCATGTTGCCTCCATTGCAGGTAAAGCAATTATTACCACTAGTTCAGATGACGGCAACAGAAAAATTTACCCGTGTTTCGCCTAAGTACAAAATAATAATTTACATTATGATAAACTAATGTTAATTAGATTAAGTGTACTCTAGAATAAATCAGACATTCAATCGTTATGTATTAATGATTTCATAAAACTAAGTAATTTAATCACTAGTATACTGGCTTAATACTCTTCGAGTTATTAACTATTTTTATTATTAAAGTTTAGGAAAATAAATGAATTTTGTATAATCTTATGGCTAAATATTAAACATTATTGCTTTTCTCTAAATTAATGGTATGGATTTTAATATATACCTATATTTATATAAAAAGTTCATTTCTTAAGCAATATTTTGATGACATTATGCATCATGGGTTTACAGTATTGAAGCAACAGAGTATTTATTAATCATTAAATTGATTTTTGATTATTACTTTTGTGGTTATTGTGTTAACAGTGACTTCATAGTATTTGATACTTCCACGTTATTACTATCATCATGTTAATTATCAGTATAATATATATAATGGTTATAAATATTCTTGCTCACTAATTAGCCTGTACTGCAATTATTGAAAGATCACCAATATCGCCGATATTATTATATATAATATATTATATTATATTATATATATTATATATATATATATTTAGGTATCTATATATAATTATATATATATATATATATATATTATTTATATATATTAGTATTATATATACTATATATATATAGATTATATATATATATATTAATATAATATAATATTATATATTAATACTTAATATATTATATATATATATACTATATTAATATATTAATTATATTTATATTATTTATATATAATATATATACTATTATTATATTATATAACTATATATATATTATGTAGGTATGTTTGTGAATGTGTATGATTAACCTTTTTTATTATACTCTTCTCTCTCTCTCTATATATGAGTATATATATATAGAGTGAATAATAAATATATTATATAAGGTATATTATATATATCTAGCAATTCAATTTGTATTTGTAAATATATACCTACCTGATGTATGTATTATTATCATAACTCACTACATTAAAGTTAATCGTGAATTCATATATATATAGCCCTATATGACAGATGAGCGTTATATAATGCATAGTGTTTGACAACATCTACGATACTACGTACGATAACAAAAGATAAGAATCTACGTGAGATACTTTCATATACTGTTCCAAGTCAGAGCATTACTGAATTACGTATATTTCCTTCCCGCTCTATAGCAACTAACTCTGAGAAATCGTGTTAGTACGTGCCATAGCCGATGAAGTGCTGAGCGTGTCAGGGTATTGTGATTAGGTGTGTCAATTATAATCCTCATAATAGCAAGGTCTATCCTCTTCGGTTTTGTGAGTTATTTAAAATAATACTATCGCATCACTCAGGTAACGTCGCGTCGAAGTTCACTCGGTTATTATTCTGTTAATAATTAACTAGTATTCGATGAATTGATAAGTAGCGACTGTGATAGGTAATAATATCGTTATTTAATTCGCAGTACACTAGAGCTTTGACATGTAAGTTAAGGTATCATCAAAGATTTACACACTTCTTTGTTGTCTCATCTGTTCTGTCGCGTGTATGTATTGGTAATACTAAACACAACAGTTGCTTCTACGCACTTCTATCTCGATTGGTCAAATATTCGAATCACACACACGCTCGCGCTCGAAGAGACTATCATCTCAGAGAGAGGGTATTATATAATTACAAATTTATTTATTATGGTGAGTTATATATATATTTAAATAGATTTTTTGCTCTATAGTATATCACTAATTATGCTGAAGAAGTACCCCGTAATCTCTTATAAAATACTTTTAATAGTATTTGAGATGTGAGTAAAATAAATAGTATTATTCTAAATTATAGGTATCGATAGATTATATATCTATTATACTCACTTTTAAATATTTATATTATAAAATGATACATATATACTTTATTGTATATATGTATATATTTAAAGTAAAAAATGTAAATATTCTTTCATATGACTATAAATATATTTATATGGTGCAAAAAAAAAATAATAAGAGATAATTTATAATGAATACGTTTTTACATGAAATATTATATAAGTTATGAATTTTTATTGACTATAGTGATTTACTATTAAATAGATAAAACATACTAATTAATAGCGAACGAAGATTAAGAATCAATCAAGTAGAATTAGATAATGAATGATAGTGAACCTATCAATTAATGAATAATCATAATAAATAAGTATAATTAAATAATTAAATAATGAATAATATATAAATAATTAATAATAAATATAATTCAAAAATATAATATAATAATAATTAATAATATAATAATTATAATAATTAATAAATATATAATAATTATTAATATAAAATCTTGATGAATATCATCAACATTAACGTAGGTGCGAGAAAATCTCGTGTGAGAAAAACATTATTTCAAAAGTGGCGTATTGCACTTTGGTATATGTTTTAGCTAACCTTTGAGACGGTATATATATAAAAAAAAATTATTTTGGTTTTTGTTTATTCCTCAGACATAACAGTTAAATAAACAGATAACGTATATCTATACTATTAAAATGTTACTTATTAATTAATTATACAAAAATTATAATTATTTACATATTTACTTATTTTTTATTAGTAAAGGTCGAGTGTGAGTTTAGTAGGTTATGCGTTGACTCAGTCTTAAATTTTGATTCTAACTAATGTAATTGGGAAATTTGAAAATCTTTTAAATTTGAGATATAAAGTACTCTTTAGCAAATTATTAGAAATTTTAATTATGATGCTCTAACTTTGTAGAAAATGTATACATAAAACAGTTAAATGGAAACTTTTAACTCGGCCCATCCCTAGTTATTAGTATAAAAAATAATTTAATGTTAAGCGAAAGAGTCCACGCGAATAGTTTCGTTTATTCCTCCATATACTTCATTAAAAGTTATATAAGTATGGTTTCAGGGACATTGTGCTTCGATTAATGACATTTGTCATCTTTTTTGACTTAGGGGTAGTTCATGATAGGCCCATGTGGCTCACATTTGGCCCATTTACCATCTTATAGTAATTTATAAATTGAGTAATTAAAACTGACAATAGTAACTAAGGGCTAGTTAAGCTTAAAAAGGTAATATTATCTAAGAATAAAATAAATAATTGTATTTTAAATTATAAGAAAAAATATAAAAAGTCTGTAATATTTAATAAACTAAGTTGCTTTTATGGTATATTTTAAAAATAATGGGGTGTAATATGTATTATGCTACTATGTAGAGTGGATTATAAACTTTTACAGTAATCTATTGCATTCAAACTGTTTAAATACTTTTGTTAATGTCTTAACAAAAATAATTTTATCAAAATATATTCTTATTTAATTAGGTGTTTTGTTATATATACAGTACTGTATATTAATTTTAAATTTATTATTTTTCACATTATCAGAGATAATTAGTGAAATATAATAAAAATGATTAGTTATATATATTGTCTATATATTATAATATAATACAAAATCACATAACATTTTTTGGCTTACTCTATGTTAAAATGTAGATGATTTGTATTGTTTATGTAGGATAGTATTTATTGAATGACAGTCAAGAATGTGAGTTTTAAACGTTCTCATTATGAATCATTGATATCTTATTATTTTTATTGATATTGTATTATGGATTATCAATTGATTATTTAAAAATAAATGTTTTGAAAAAAATGAAAGTAATTTATCATGATTTCGAAAGTCATAAGTTATGCAAAATTACTTAACATTTTCTACTTTTAATTTTATATTATTAAAGTGAAATAATTTTAATGTTATATATTTATATTATAATATATAATATATATATTTTATATTATATATGTATATATGTATATTATATATTCGTATTATATAGCAGTTATTATCGAAACTGCTATATTAAATCTATATTATAACATTAATTATATACGCTAATACAGTTTCTAAATGGTTAAAATTATTTTTAAGATATACATTTATTTATTTATTTATATTTGTGACTATGTATATTTTATCTAAGGTCGAAGTAGCTAGGATGATGTGTAAACAATTTATGCACACATTTTAATTATACTAATATTTAAGTCGAATAATATAATAATAATTATGAATTCCTTTTAATAACATCTGTTTTTATGCAAAAGTAACGACCGTTTTAATTAGGTAGGGTTATAGTATGTAGAATATAAAATCTTGAAGATAATATCATAAGATCGCAAATACGTCTCCTCATGTGATAGAATAACTATTTCAGCAGATTAGTCTACTTTTACTAAGATTAATACTTACTCGAGAGCAGCGGGTATTTAATCCATATAATTTTTCTTAGATAAGTTTTTTTATTGTGTTTTCATTATGTAATATATTGGCTGTTCATGAATTCGTGTACGAATAAGCTTGTGTTAGGCTTTATATACTCTCAGCTGGATTTATTATTAAATTTTCTCTCTCGTTCTAGATTTATTGTAGGTATGTTCTGAATTAGCCCTTACGGTGGAGGGGAGCTGCGCAATAAGACGTATATGAGTAACTCACACCTAGTTGTACAACGGTGTCAGGTTAATTTGATCCTTTATGAACGACGACTCTTGTTGTCAGATCAGTAATTTAACTATATTAGATATGTGGTGCAATTAGAGCACAACATAAGTACAAAACGAGGTGGATATAAGGGAATTGTTGCGAGATCATAATTTTAATATTTATTATAATATATTATGGAATATAATAATAATATACATAGACTCACGATTTGGCATTTGATAGTCATTCTTGGTTTTGTTGAGTGTACGTGCTTGATTACTAGTATATATGTGGAGTTTACGGTAGTATGGACGTATAGGTAGCAATTCCTTCCGCTTATACTTGTCAAAATAAAGTGTAATTATATTATAATAATTATTTTTCGTTATTTATAATATATTTATATATTTTTCATAGAGTATCGGGCATTCCGATACTTTTTTTTTCCAATAAATATCCTCTCATTATGAGAGCGGTATAAAAATAATAGTTTTGAAATTTATTCATCCGCTTAAAAATACTTCGAAAAAATGTCGACAAAACTGTGAAGATTGGCTTTTACAGATTCTCTCATTATAATAAATTTTTTTAATGTGATTATTTTCTTAAAGAAATAGCAAATATAAATCTTTTTTTTTGGGTTCCAGCAAAATGTATAAGGAAAGATTGTTCCAGGAGAGTGTACTGTATCTTGCTGACCCATTTCCATCTGTAATATGTATAATACAATTTATGGAATTAATATATGAACAGCGTCCTATATTTGATACCAGTCTCATTAATATTGTACCTCTATGGAGGCGATGATATAAATATTATGTCTTCTTTGCAAGAGTTATGAATGAATGACATCCTTAGATATTATTAATGATATGAACATCAATGATATGAGCGGTTATATTTTTTTTAGCATTTTATGATTACATTTTATCATTCAGGGGATGGGTCTTATTTAAGGGTTTTTCTGCTGGTAGACGTAGGTTATTTATAGTTAATTAACCTTATTATTATATTTCTTAAACGGTCAATTGTGCTTGTGTGTGCAGGCGCACCTTCTTAGAATAAATTATCCTGCTTATTTATAATATATATTTTACTATTATGTATTTAATATATAATTATAATTTTATTGTATAGTGAGGTTATAATTAGGTATTAATATATATTATGTAATTAGGTTACTATTTAATATATTATAATATATATATGATAAAATAATATTGTTTATAGTTATATATCGGTACAAATGATTAATATTTATTATATAGAATAATATTTAATATAAAGTTATATATAATTAGTTAAATGTAAGGTTTATATTTTTATATATAATATAATATTATTTTTATATAATAGTATAGTATATTTATATATTTATTAATATATTTATATTTATTAATCTATATATATATTACTATATTAATAGTATTATTAATATAGTTTTATATAGTAGTTATTTATAGTTATATTTGTATAGCTATAATATATATATTTGATTATAGAATATATTTAGTATGGTTATACACGTATATTAGGTAGCGGTACGTACGTGATAGGGGGTTTGGGTTATCTAGTACCTTTTGTCGAGTGGAGTGGTGTGTAGAGTCAAAACTCAGCCAACCTCCCTCCATCCAAACTCGAGACATGAGTCGTTTTGTGTGTGAGGCACTAGGAGACTGCTTCATATCTCTCTCTT
Organism: Trachelipus rathkii; assembly: GCA_015478945.1. NCBI lineage: Eukaryota > Metazoa > Arthropoda > Malacostraca > Isopoda > Trachelipodidae > Trachelipus > Trachelipus rathkii. The sequence goes on from JABUQX010038376.1 coordinate 9,321, forward strand.
CTCTTTACTAAAGTTTTCTGGCACTACGTATTTATCACTAATCTTTATCTCTATATCTCTCTCTTGACATCATCTATCCTCTAGTCTCTATCTCTTCTATCCTGTCGGATATACTCTATCCTCGTTTGCTATCTTTAGTATCTACTCTTTACTTCATTTTCTGCAATTCTTCCTTATCTGGCTTACTTTTTATTCATTTCTTTTTATATCTCTCACTTTATATATCTACTTTATTTATAGTATTAGGTATCTACCTAGTTACCTATCTATTCATATATCTTCATATATATTTATGATATATATTCTTATATATATTGATAAAGGTATTATTTACTGATTCGAAAAGACCCTCTTCCCTTGTCTGAAAGATTTTTTTTGTTTTATTTCCATATGTTAGACGGTTCAGTGATCTACTGTTCTTATATCTAATAGAGTGAAGATGGTTATTACTAGCTTATATATATATAGTATAGTTATATCTACCATCTGGTTGTCGTTATATTTTCGTATATTAATTCGGTAGGGTGCTATCTCTATTATATATATAATATTCTTCTCTTATTCCTTATCACTATCTTCATCATGTTATGTCTCTGTTATTTACTATTTCTTCTTGTTGTTCTACTTCTTTATATTTACTATACGTAATGCTCTCTATATATTATATCTAATATTATTTCATTATCTATATATATACCATTTTCTATTCTCTCATTTTCTATTTTCACTTTCTTTCTCATTCTCTATCTCTCTTCTTCATTTTCTCGTCTCTCACATTGTACTTTTTCAATCACTTTTCACAAATCTCTTTATCTACTATCAAATACTCTCTTATCTTCTCTTATTTTAATATCTAACAGTCTTTTTACGGGAAATTATTTCATCTCTCTATCTCTACTCTCATCTATCATATCTCTCTATCTCAGCTTACTATACATCATCTATCATATATCATAATGATGTATCATTACATTCATCGTCTCTAGTTCCTCTCTATACTTATCGGATAGGTTATATGTCATATATGCGGTATATATTGGTACGTGATTAGTACTATCGACCATGTCAGTAGGTATTTATAATCAGACTCTTGTACTCTAATGCCTCCTCGTGGAGATTTATACAAGGTAGCTTACTTATGAAATCGTCTGTATGATATAAAGTCTCACAGAAAACTCTCATCTACTTTCCTTTCTTCTTCATAATCTACTGCTTCTGTTACGATTTTCTATCTTACTTACTCTTAATCTCAAGTGCGAGTCTCTGTCTCGATAATTTCTATTTCTGTCATACAGTGATACTTTACTCTCTTCATCTCATCATATTTTTCTCATCTTCTCTCTCTTCTATCTCATCTGGTACTATGGCCAATACATTATCTCTCTTCTAGTTCTCTGGCCGTTACATCTAGTTCCTATTCATTCTATATCAATTTTTTGTAAGTGGATGAAGATCTGGCAATGTCTAATGGTTGTTGGATAACAATGTTGGTTGGAAATTGGGTTTGGAAAAAATATTGGTCGTGAGTCTTATTCATTTATGTTCTCTCTCTTTCGTTCTATACGGTTTTGCTGAGTTCTCTACGGTGGCATTATTCCGATTTCAAAGATTTTTTTCATCTCATTCTTGTTTCAATGGTCTTCGGCAGATTGTCCGGTTGGACAGAATGGAATCTCACCGAATTTTGTGATTACGCTTTCGTATACATTCTAGTACGTCATACATGTTCCATGTCCCAAACCAGCCAGCATTATGCTTGTGTTATGTTTGGTCGGCTAGTTGTATGTGGTCTCTCTCTCTCATTCTTCCTCCTTACTCTATCTTCATCTTAAAAAAGTTCTCCTTAGCTATTGTGTCTCTCTCCTGCTCTCTCTCTCTTACTCATCTCTCTCTCAGTCTCTCTTCTCTTTCCTACTCTAGCGCTGATCCTGTACCAGTGCTTGTTCTTTCGCATGTGTCTACCTTTCTCGCGAACCTCTCATATTCAATTCACTTTGCTTTCGTTTATTTTGCGATCTCATACTGTTTTTCATCTACTCTCTATCTCTATACTTTACCTTCGTGGCTAAGTCTTTTTTGTTCTCTTTTATCGGTAACTGCAGTCATCTTAGCTCTTTCTCGTTAGCTCGGGATAGTTCTTAGGAAATTCTTAATCTTATCGTAATATCTATCTCTCTCATATCTTTCCTCAAATTTTGCTCAAAAGTCTGTAGTCTCTGTCCGGGTCTCAGTGAGTTCATCTTAACTGGTCAGTCGTTCATTAGTCTGTGCTTCCTTCATTATTCATCTTAAAATATTTCAGTTCCTTTGTTGTCATGAAATGAATAATTCTTATATCTTTTTTTTATTCGCGGGGTTCTTGCGCAATCTCTCACCGGTTTATTTTTCGGTCTATAACAGAAGCTTGATCTTGTGGTGTATCGGTCGGGTGTTTTCCTTGAATCTCATACTTTGTATAACATAGTCAACGCTCGTGAATAGCTTCTCAATGGTGTTTACTCTTCGGAAAAGGTCCAAGTTCATCGATCACCGGGCAAGTGCTCGTGCCTGCGTATAATAGTGTCGCCATTATACTTATTTTCTATTCAAACAAGGCATGAAAAGACCTTCCGTCTTTCCAACCCAATTTTTGGATAGCACCGTGTGCGATCTCATTTTTTTGGAGAGATAAGATCCATTGGACTCTTCCTTTGTGTGTGCCTTAAGAGTGGAACATGGAAACATTGTTTTTTCTTTACTAGGAAGCTGTTATTACGTGACATTCTCTAGTGAGTTTACATCATTCCAATAAGATACTCGCCTCCGGTCATCCTCTCTTCTCGTGTCTTATCTTGATCTTCTATTACTTTCATGTTCGCTCTTGTTCGGAATCTTAGTTTTCTTGTTCTTTTTCTCCCTAGTATTCTCTTTCTGTTTTTCGTGTGTGTGTCATTCCGTCGTTTCTCTTGGACGTTTTGGATTAATAGTTTTAAATATTTTGTACCTCTTTGTTAATCCTCCGTCTTAATCAAATATTGGTTTTCTCTATCTTCTTACTAAACAAAGATGATCACTGGGATAAGAAGTTTTTTTGTTACATATTGTTTAATATATAATCATTAATCTTGTCTCTTTCACATTTTTCTATCCTTCATCTTTATTAATTCCACTGTTCACGGATTCTACTTTTACAGCTAGTGTTACTGTAAATTATCTGCCTTTTCTCTCTTGCTATATCTTGTCCTTTTTTCCATATTCTTGTCCATTTTCTTCTAATTCTTGTTTTTTCCTTTTTGTTTAATGCTTTGCATAACTTTTCAGAATGAGCATTCAATTTCAAGATTTGTGTAAATTATTTATTTATGTCATCGAGGGGCTTTTGTTTAGGGTTGTCCCGCCGAATTTGATATCTTAAGTAATTCAATTGGTGCCTGGGGTTTTGTTATGTGAGAGATTGTTAAAAATTATAGATGATATCCTGTGAACCTTATAATCTTTGTTGTTTTTATAACAAATAAATTTTTCAATTGTATTTAATTAATTTACTACAACTTAATATCATTATTTTACCTAAATCTATATCTACTAATGTTGTTATACATGAACAAAAAAACTAAATACGGAAAAGAGTTATTTACCATTAAAGGTTAGTTTTTTGCACATTGGAGCGTTCTGTATTCTAATTTGCGCTATTATACTTTATCATATGAAAAGGTTTATTTTGTTCAATTTTCTCTCACTTTTTCGTTATTTTATCTATTGTTAACCTGTCGTATAGGAACTTAAAATTTATTTTGATTAGGAACAATAGTTTTGGTGCCTTAGTGAGCCTTTGATATTCAAAAAAGACTTTTTTGTGTGTGTTGTTTTTTTTTGTGTTTTCTTTCTCAAGCATAATTTTGAACAAGCTTTTTTACGCCAAGTAAATGCTATTTTTTTGTCTATTATCATTTATTTCTTTGATTAATTTTTAGTGTACACAAGGGGTCTGGCAACGGGGTATTCCATCATGGTTCTGATGCAAATATTTAGAATATCTATGGAATATTGACTTAATCTTTGCAGGCTAGTGGTCAATAGGTATTTTATAATACAGTGGATTAATACATTTCGAATACGGTCAAAGAATGTTAGACAGGTTAAAGATTTCTAATTTCCAACAGCTTTTCATAATAGACATTATTTTTAGGGGTGGCTCTTTACTATCGGAATTTCGTCTAGAATTTCTTGCTCTGAGGTTGGTGGAAAAAATATACAGTACGTATTGCAATTTGTTTCTTCATATGCAATTTTCTTTTTTACATTTTTCTAATATTTTTAATTTGAAGAGTGGTGAAAGGCTGAAGTGAGTGTAGTATAGTCAGAGAGAATGGATATTTACTGTACATTATTCCGGCTCTCTATCTTTATACACTTCTATATTTTTCACATTTTTACTTTTATTTTATTCGTCAAATATTACCTCGAAATAAATGCTGGAAAAAACTATCGTCGTGTTGAGCAGTAGTGTGTTATGTGATTGAATTACGTGAGAAATCGTGTAGTGTTGATAGGTGGACTAGTTTCGTTGGTTTTGTTGTGAGAGATGAAAGATTTCTTAATACTAGCTTGGAGGAGTGTGCTAACGGATGGATTTTAACATAAAACTTCACTATATCTCTTTCTAGATACTTCCTTTTCGTAGTAAATATGTTCTTTGCTCCTTTGGTCTATTTAACAACTGACACATGCATAGCATGTCTACATTAATCCTCCTAGTAACAAATTAAAAAGCATTATTTTCTTAAGAAATCATGGTGATAATCTGATCTTGAACCAAAATTAACTTTTGCCTGTTACCGTCTTATTTTATTCGACATTGTAATCGAGCAGGTGCTTGAAAATCTGACTTATACCTATTTGCACTCTTCAAGGCTTATTTATTTATCATTTTCTATCAACATAGAGTAGGTTGACGAGTGTGGATATATGCGTGTGCAGCACTATCCTTGAATTAGCTATTCTTATTTTATCATCTATTATATGCTAAACTCTATCTTTCTTTTTAAGATATTTTAGTTAAGATACTGATAGTATGTAAAGTCAAAGACTCGGTTTACATATGTCGTTCACAGTCTTTGTTTCTTCCTTTCCACTCTTGCTTTTACTCGAATTAACTTCTATTACTTTCATCTTTCAATCTTCAGAGACAAAATCCAAAAATAGAATTATTCATAATTTTATCACTAATTGGTCTTTGGAGTCCATTTGCTTATTTATTATACATTCCCAATACTTTATACACCTATTTTTTGTATGCTATCTCCTTATTGTGTTTTCTTCTCTTCTCTATACTTTCATATTTCTCATTATTCTCGATTAATCTCATCTTACTTACTCTACTATAATTTCTGGTTCTTTTCGTATACCGTAATAAATCATCCTCTTATCTTATCTCTTCTCTCAGTAAACTCTCTTATTTTTGGTTAATTTCTCAAGCTTTCTCATAATTACATCTCTGTCAATCTTCAGTTTCTCTTACTTCACCTCTTACTAAATGCTGAATCTTCATCTCTTAATTTTATCATCCTTAAAAAACATTGTAACTAAATGAATTTCTTTGGTGGTTATTTTCTCTTTCTCCCTTATCTTTTTGCTCTTTCAATGTATAATTTGTTTTATTTTCTTCTGATCGTCTTTCTGTTTAATCTTTATGTTTTTGTCTGTGGTTCGCATATGGTTGTCTATTTTCGGAGTTTTGCGCTCGTGTGGCTTTTATTCTTAACTGTATCTATTCGTATATTTTAATTCACATTTTTATTTCTCTTCTACATTTTCTTTATCTTTTTTTCTCCTTATTTTTATCTCTTGTTCTTTTCCCCAGTCTATTCCTTTGTTACTATAAGTTATTCAATTTTTGTAATTCTACTCGTATTTTAGTTTTACGGACTTGTCGTTGATTATCATTCTTTATAGTTCTGTTTCTTGAAATAACAATCTCGTTTGCATTAACAATTAGGGACGTGGAATTAACAAATGAAATACCTCTATAGAATTTTTTTTCTTCTTCTTGCTACTTCACTTTCTGTTCTCCTTTATTGTCGGAAAAATTGGGTCGTGAGTGTTGTTGTTATATGTGAATTGTTATCGTGATTATCAAGAGATTTCGTGTGCATGTGTGTGTGCACACGGAATCGTGCATAATCTTCGTATTCGAATTTCTCTACTAGTCAGTATGTGTTTTTTATTATGTTTAATGTGAGTGTTTAGAAATGTTAGCTTTCGTTGCTTCCATGCGTAAGATAAACATGTTGTTGCATAGTCCACATGTTTGTATTTTAATCTTTAATTGTTAATTTGTGTGCTTATCAGTTTTGGAATATTCAATTCTTCGTACATTCTAAGTTAACAATGTAATGTACTATTGTGATTTTGGCTATTTTTCATCAGTGTCGATTTCCATTTCTCTCAATAAAGTATTTGATTAACTTGGAAATTTTAATTTTTTTTTTGGGTGTTTTTATAAAATGCTTTTTTGTATATTTGTTCAGTTTTTGATGGGTACAACGATATGAAATCTAAAATCAGTGGGTCATATCTTCTTTTCCTCTTGTTTTGCTATTAAAAACTTTTTACTTTGGGCATTATGGTTATATAAGACTCAAATCAGTGCCTCTTAAAGTTAGGAAATAGAACGAAAGCGTCTAAAGCTTTGTACTTTGATTCTATATTGTCTATTGCATGTTATGTGTGTGTTCCGTGGTCTTTCTTGAGGGAACACTATTGGTGATACGCTATACAATAAAAATTTAATGCTTATGATAAATTTGTAGAGTGTTTTTAGTAGGCTTTCGCTCAATATAAATTCGTGTTCTCTCAAGATTCGATCCAAGGTATGTTGCGTATATCCAAGGTGTGTTTTAATTTCTTTATGTCTTTTTATGTCTTTTCGGTTTCCTCTCATATTTTTTTATTCAACTTTTATTGCTTTGCTATTTTCCTTAAATATATGATAAGTCATCACTCTTTATGATGATATTTATTATTTATATTATACTATTTATATTATAGTACGTGAACTGTATTATCTAGTTTTATTATCTGTTTTATTTTATTAGTGTGTATTTGCGGTCATGCTGTGTTGTCTCGATTTACTTTATTCGATCTATTATTCATTATTGTCATAAATATATTGTACATCTTTCTAGTTTTGTATATGAAGGGGCGTTATATGGATAAACATTATTGAATTCTACTATATGTGGATTTTGTAGTTCTGATTTTGTTGTTGCGTTTTAACGATCCTTGTAGTCGATCGTAAGTGCCTAGGAGGTTGATGTGACTTATAGGATTACAGTTATATAATTAGTAAGTATTACAACCATGGTTACCTGTATTTAACATTATGATGTATATTATGATTGTATAAAATTGTCTTTAGTTATTAATTAGTGGTTTATTATCGGTGTACCTATTCTCACCATTCTACAGGATGATTTTCCATCTTTGTTGAGGTTGTTTTGTGTGAGTGTATGGTGATTTATATTGGCGAGTGATTAAGTATTAAATTTTTATTACTAGAGTTAATGAGGGTATACTGTATGTTTATGGTGTTTTATTTAGTTATTTTTCTCACTATATGAGTATATTTAGTTCAGTTAGGACTCTGCAATTGTTGCTTTAAAGTAAAAAAATAAATTGTCTATATTATTTGGTGCAATTTAAGTTCAACTCGCCACAACTTTTTTATTGTATATGGAGAGAGTGGTTGTATGTCGATATATCATTAATTTTTATTTGCAGATCATTATCTGTGAAATCATTTTAGACACTCAGGAAGCTAATTCATCAGCGTGTCATTGTCTTTGATTATTTTAGTTATTATTTGTGTTTTATATATATAATAGAGTGAGAAAAAAAATATTCAGATGGTTTTTATCACGAGTCTACACATTTTATATGTCATATAATATATTTTTTTCTATACTACTCATTTATAGGTGTTCTAATTACATTAAAATCTGAATATATTGTTATTCGATAATGAGTTAGAAATAGGTTCTTGTCTAATAATATTAGTTATATAAAAAAAAAATGTAAAACATTAAAAAGTAGTTTTCAATTTATGAATGAAAATGGAACTGATAACAAGGAGCTATTAAAATATATAATAAATATATGATTATGTATTTGTATTTAATATAAATATTTAGTATAGTATGGTATTGATGAGAGGTGCTTTAGTGTAGTTCAACTGGATAGTTTTTGCATGATCCGCGCTTTCCTGATAATCGTGGATTCATTAAAAGTCATGGTATGACGAAAAGAAAATGCGTTTCGTAAGATATAATCTTGAGTTAGCACTCGATTTGGTTTACATGAAGTAATAGGAAGTGAAGATAGGATGTGTTTATTGTCTCACTTGGTTATTCAATGGTTTATTGTTGTGAAGGTACGTTAGAAAGAATTAGAGGGTGGTAGTGTGACTGGGTGAGAAGAGAGTAGTGGTGATTTGGATAGTTATAGTAAAATGAGAGTAAGGTTATTTGCAACCTAGTGTATGCAGATTAAATTGATTTTGTGGGAAGTGTGCGTCTATATTGAAGAGAAGTTTGTGAGAATTGTTAGATTGTGACATTTTTGGCAATATGTTATTCTAGAATGGGTTTTGTGTTAAATAAGTAAAGGTTGATTAGAGAGTAATGTTTATGAGGTTGTGTGACAGAAGTATCAGGTCGTAGATAGATTATGCTGAGATATAGTGATGATCTGATAATAAAAAGTTAGAGTATCTGAGATTATTTATATTACTCTTGACGAATATGATTTATCTACTGGAAAAGGTAGAATTTGAGATGAATTAAGAGTGACTAGGTAGACCATAAGTTGAGCGAATATGTAGATAATGTGGAAGTGGTTTGGACGAGTTAAAAGTTTTTGTATGTGAGAGTGTGAAGTGAATAGGTTATTTGACATCGTGCTAAAGTTGTCGTAGTGTTTACATAGGGTATGCTTTATGTTAACTGTGTAAGTATAGTGAGTGGAGATAGTGTGTAATATAGAGGATAGAGAGCAAGAGGTGTCATTATCGGGGTGAGTCTACTTAGCAACGCTGCTTCGGACAGTTTCATGGACAAACTCTTTGGCGGCATCGCGTGTAGTCTCTATTTGAGAAAGATAGTTGACGAAATGAGATGAACAGCATTAGGTGAGTTGCTGAATTGGTTTTTAAAAGGTAAAAAGAGTAAATGAATAGTGAGTATGGTGAAGGAATGAAGTATTAGTTGATTGTGACACTCGCTGGATCATGTTGAAAAAGATGGAGTATAGTCGGTTTGGGTGTAAGCATATATAAGTGATTAGTGTGCTGGGAATGAGCTGGCCTAAGGATACGAGAGAAAAGTAAGTGGAGTGTGAGTCGGTAAGAGGAGGGGAATATCTGAGGAGATGAATGTGAGCTTTGCCAGAGGCGAAGAACTTTCATTTGTGTTGATTTGAGGGTTTAGGTGGTTTTGTTGCGGCACTGATACAAGGATAACATTAATATTGACGAGAGTGCCAAAGTGAGAGGTTCAATTGGTTTGGATTTTCTTGACTGCAGACGACAGTGCTCTTACTAGATTAGGGGTACTATTAAGGGGCTGTAGCAGGCGTGGGCTTTGTCTTTTTTCGGACATGGTACGTCAGTGATTACTTAGTGAATGCTTTGTTCTTAATTTCAGTGTATGCTCGTCTTGTGGTAGCCGGGGTCCAGATTCGTGTGTGAGATGTTATAGTTTAGTAGATCAGCATATGATTATGATCTATCTAGAGTGAGTGAGATATCGTAAACATATTTGATAGTGACAGCGCCATCTCGCGATGTGAAATACATACAGCAGTTTATAATTAGAGGAAGCATCGATGAAAAATTCCAACATTAAAATATAATTAACAAGCGCTATGCAATTTTACTATAATTTATCTAATGTCATCGAGTCAAACTTGTACTCAAATGTCAATACACGCTATGAATTTTACTTCTTACTAATCCAAAGCATTGTATGACGTTCATGAGTTCATTAGAGTGCAATAATTACATATTCACAATAATGGAGCACCCCACTTCTAGCACCGTTGAAAGAGTGTGATACATAGTCAATTAGAGGCATGAATTCAAATAATATAGATATATTTGAGATACAACATGTTTTTAGAGACAGCCACCTGAATTAATAGAGTGGATACGTAGATAATCTCTTATATGTTTTTCAGACAAATGTTTAGTGAAGGTTGTTTTGATAGATCAGATATGTGTATAGGTAGGCTTATTTCACTGTGACATCTAGGATTATACAATATCAGGTATAGTTTCTTGTATGATCATTTAGTTCATTTAATATAAGAGTAGATGTCGGCGTTATCGATCTTCTTTATTCGTGTGATTTTGTGAGATGATATTTATTCTTTTCGTGATATATATACTGTATACGTTTAGAAATTTTTATTTTTTTCGTGATATATATAATGATCAATAATTTATAAGATTACAGCTTGGATTAGCTATAATTGTAGCAAGAGATATGATAAAAGATGAATAGTGTAGATTTATTTACTTATATTTGTAGAGTAAGAATATTCTGTTTGCTTTAGTGTGTGTAGTTGTGATATATGTAGCTTACTTTTTCTTTTTTTTCAAATTTTGGCAGTGAGAGTGATGGGGCTAGTCTACGAATTTTAATCAAGAGGAGATAACGAAAGAAAACTAACATTCTTCTATTTTTGTGTTTCTTAATAGACTCATTATTAATTATATTTTTTGCATAGTAATAACGATTGAATATTTTCAGAGAATATAGAATTTTAATAAGTGTTCTTAAATATATATTTCAGATGATAGAGTGTGGGATTCGGTAAAAATGAAACTCCGTAAAAACACGATGTGAGCAATCATAACCTCGCGCTGGCAATCATGAATTGCATGCGTTAGCGTCGTCGTATTTATGTGTACGCTCCCTTTTGGTCGACCGCGAGTCGCGGTTTCTCAGATTGTGTCACTTTATTAAAGTTATAATCAGTTTCTATGACAATTATGATATAATATAGGCGTATTACTATATGCATAGCTAGTACTTATAGTTAGTATATTACGTACTACGGTTTTGTCTATCAGGTATGTATTTTAGATACTGTGTAACTGATTGGCTAATTGATATATATAATGTATATATTTATATACTATAGTAGGTATATATATTTACTTAGATGTAGCAACACAAAAGATTGTTGAACCTAATTTAATAAACCCCTTCTCCAAATGAGAGACAACAATTCTTGTGGTGGTTAGCGCTTGGACTAGTCTGAGGCTTCTTGAGCGTATTGACGAAGTCATGTGCTAGTGCTCTAGTCTCAGCCTTCCTTTGGATTTTTCTCTTTCTTGTAAATGCTTTACTCTTTACTATTTTTTGTCCGTTTCAGATCGTTCCGCAGTTTTCAGTTCTTGCTGTTGCACTAACATCTTTCTTGCTTCTTACTTGTTACATCGTTGCTGTATCCTCAGAGTTTTTGTGGTTGGTATCTCCAGGTCTTTTAGTCTCTACTCCGCTATTTCTGTAACTTCGTAACGTCTCTCTAGTCAGTTGGACTTTGTCTAAATAGAACTATGTTCATCTTCTCTGCTGGTTTCTTGAGCTTAACCTCTCACTCCAGGTAATTTGCGAATCATTTGAGTTGAACTCGCCTCGTAATTTATCTACAGTTATGTACTCTCGTCCTTTCTTCAGTTCCTGTCTCGAGATTACAACTTCTTAGTCTCGTATTGTGTGTCTGGGATATTCGTCAAGTGAGGTCTGAGACTGTGAGATGTGTGTGGTAAAAATATTCTTCAGGGCTCTTTAAAACTCACTTCTCTAATGTTTCCATGAGTCGATAGGAAGCAACTTTGTATGCCCTACTCCTTAAGGTGTTTCTCGTCTCCTACGTGGCCGACGGTTCGACATCATGTCTAATATTTATTATAACGACAATTTAGAAATATTGGGTTGGTGTACTGTTGGGTGATCTTAATATCAGTGAATTTGTTTGGGAATGATTCATATGCAATTAGCTGTAGCGGTGTGGCCTAAAATGAAGTCATCCTTATAATTTGTAAAAGTCTGGGAATAGATGTGTTGAGGATCTGTCTGCAGGATTTTTTGCATGTCTGTCTGGGATGGGTTCAGGCGTTTTATTGGCAGTTTATAATTTGTATAAGGGTGATCTTATTGCTTGTCGTTGCCCTTTTGGTACGCTCAATATTGCCAAGCGCGCTCGGGTTATGATATAAGATGTTGTGGGTTGACCGGGGTCGTTCGCTACCCTCCTTTTGAATTAGCTGTTTGAGGCTAGACTAATGAGTAGCTAGAGTAAACTGACTCGGAGAGTGAGCTTTCTAATGGCTTCCCTGACCCTCTTTCTCTGCGAGTTAGATGAGTTGTTGCTTTCATGTCCATAAATTGTCTCTTTTTGCTAATAGGTGTGTGACAACGGGATTGCTGAGAGTTCTACTCTCAAGTGTAGTATTGGAACATATCTTTTGGGCGAGCCGCATTGTCGTTGCCTGAGTAAGAATGCGAAGAGTTTCATTTACTAGCTCTATTTGTGGACGTGATGTTTGTGTTGATTTAATTGTGAGACTACTAATAGGTTTTATCTTTGTGATGTTGCCTATCTCTTTTTGATCTCTATACGCCATTTCTTGTTTGTGTTTGTCAATCCTAGAGTTCGCTTCATGTGCTTTCGTTCGTGCCCTGTGGTTTTCCGTCGCATTCTTCAATTTCCTTCTTTTTAAGTCTTGTCTGTGCGCTCCGACACTGAGGGATCTTGCGCGGTGCAGACGAAAGGACTGTGGTGAATTGGTTACGCTGTGCTTTTTGTGTTTTCTTTTCTTTTAATATACTTCTTTTTGCTTTTGATATTTTTGCATTGTTTTGAGCCACATTCGCTTTTGCAAGGGTGTCGCTCTGGAATGATGTTTGACCGCTGGTTTCTTGTGTGACTATAAATGCACGTTTTTACTATAATAAGTGAATAGCTAGTTCATAGTAGACGTGTTAGTTACTACCGTTACGTGATGACAGGTTTCACGGTATTTACTACATTACTTACATTTACTATTATTTATCGGTATTTGATACGATTACTGGTGATGATTCAGTCTATTTATTGCTCCTCTTTGAGCAGGGCACCTATGCCCTGATAACGTGTATCGGTCTATTTTTTTTGTATAGAGGTAGTAGACGTGAGCGCAACTTTCTAATATAGTAGGCTAGTATGTCTAGATAACAATCCTAAGTACACGTAACTTGACTACCATGTTTCTGTAATGATATAGTTTGTGTTTGTTGTGTCCCTACTTGTGTGTTCGTATGAATTATTTTGAGATATTCTCGCTAGTTCTCCGCGACAGTGCTCTTAGGAAGTTTGGCGGTGAATCTAACGGTTTCGCTAAGCATAATTGAATACACCTGATACCATGAAAAGTAACCCGAAGATGACGTTTCCTAAGTGGTGTCAGAAAAAGGCGACGTTTACGATTGCTTTTTTTACTCCATTTCAATATTTATCAATGAAAATTAGAATTTAAAGTCATATTTTATTGTGAGGGTAAAAGTGAGAGGTCGAGTAATCCATCAAATATTGATTTCTGTCTATTTTTGAAACAACGAAATATCAAAGGAACACATTTTAGATTCAGTGAGGTCATTTTAGACGATGACTATGACATCATGTTATAGTTTACCTGCCTTCACTATCGGTAAACACAATAGATATATAAGGCAAAAATCTAAATATTGTGTGACACGAAAAGATAAGATCACATTCTCAGAACTAACTTAAAGTGCAAACTTTTCCTCACCAGAATTTTATGCCACATAAAACACCAGATGTGGCAAAATAATCAAAACATAACTAGAGATTATACTCTAATGTAACAAGCAATATTAGTACACTTGATGAAGTTTTTAACGATTGCCAGTTCAGACGACATGAATACCAATCAGGTCTCAAAACCAATAGCAATAGATGGTACTGTGCTCGTGTAATTCTGTGACAAGTCAGAGTATAAAGGCGATCAATCCTTTTTCAAAGTGGGCAAAAATCATGCTAAAGCATCAGAATACCTTAACATTCAAACACATGATTAAATTTCTATGACCAAAGTTGGATACGAGTTATATTAGACAACAGACAGAAAACACTAACAACGCTCTTAGAAATACTTACTGGCGAGAGTGACCCCGAGAATACTGTTAAAAAACCTTCTCTTAAGAAGGGAGTGTTAGGCTGAACAAACAGGCTTGTAACTTTATATATAGATGATGAATTAAAAGGTCTCGTTAAATATAACTTAAACATATATTTTCATTTTATCTCTTAATTTCGATGAAAAAAAGCGGTATTATATATAATAAGGTGGGGCAGATGTGTTCTTCAATAGAACAATGGTGTATGAACAATAGCTGTGTGTAGAAGATGTGCCCAAGAATGACGATTTGTGGCACGTAATATTTGTAATAGAGGTGGATACATCTAGGAGAAGTCAATGATATAGCTTAGAGTACGATATAAATTCAAAATAACAGAGTTAGCAAGTCACATCGACGTAAAACGAAGTTTACAACAGCTTCAAATAAGAGAGTCATTCAGGCTCAACAAAACCTGTAAATATTTTCTAACCGAATAACGTTAAAGTGATTAGATTTCGAAAAAAAAGATAATTAGGACATTCACATTAACATGCCATTAATCCAGTATTTTTAAACTTATATTTAATCATAAAAAATAGTAAATACAAATATAGAGAAAGGATATAGATACCTGGATTCATTTTATCTAAAGAAATGCATTTTCAATTTCCTATCAGGAAGAAAGGCAATAATAAAAAAAACAAAACCAAAAGTAAAATCACTCACGGAGTACCCTTAGGCGAAATCCCTATTCCAAGACATTATCTCCAAATCTAATTCCTTTCACTAGATCGAGCAGGAGGTCACCACGAAAACAAACAGGTATTACAACAGACTACCTCGACGACATTACATGTACTACAAAAACAGAATCTATAGAGTGAATAGAGCCATCAGGTAAGGCTCTTGATTCAATATACTCATACAATACATTCTCACTATTCAAATATATTGCTAACAGAAAACGAATGCTCCCTCTGTCAACACAAACTCAATATCAATTAATCATTCATATACTATACCGCTCTTCAACTTGGTTACTTCCACCATCGCTTACAATATTAAAATTTAGAATATAATAGAGAATAATTTTCTTAAATCTCTCTTGACTGAATTTTTCTTATATTATTCATCACATATTAATAATCACTTTTTCTTTTTATACTATATTCTTTCATGTTTTATTTTGGTCTCTTTTGCTCTTTCGATTAATTTATGGATAACTTATCTATGTCAGCCTAATCATTTTCATTAAAGTTGCATTTTGTAATGAGTTGACAGTCCTAATCATATTCCTATATAATGTTAATATCTTTCTTACTCGCCCCTTGAATGAGTTTTACCTAGGAATTTTTCCTCTCTGGAAGTTAGCTATTGTTGCTTCTTGTTAACAAATTATTGACAGATAAATAGAATGATCACTTTCCCTCCCCATCGTTTGTTAAAGTCGCAAATAAACAGAAAGAATAATTTTTTTATTATTATTATTATTCTAATGTAGCTCTGAAACTTGAC
>JABUQX010038377.1:0-12500 GCA_015478945.1 Trachelipus rathkii
GATCGGTGAGCACCGACAGAGCGTCATGGAATTTGGTCAAAATAATTTAAAATAATTCAATGCCGATTTTTGACTATACCAAACAGTATATATGCAACTTTTGTAACTCTAATCGTACGGGGAAACAGACTCTGGTTGTTAATTAATATTTAAAAACAGGTACTAGTAAATAAAGAAACAACGAGGTCGTGGATCTGTCACATAAATTTTTGGGAGGCCCGTACAGAGGTCATGAAACAGTTTTTGCGTCCTAAAATAATGAAAAATTCAATAAAGATCTTGGACACTACCCTATGCCTCTATTATATGGCTCATACTCTTGTCAACTCTTATTCGTACGGGCAACAGCTGCGGTATGTCAATATTATTTTAAAAACCAGTACTAGTTAAAAGGAAAATCATGTCTTTATATGTGCATCATTAGAATTCTTTAGAGGCCCTACAGAGGTCGCATTGTGAATTTTGTGGTCAAAATAATGAAAAAAAATTCAATGCAATTATTGATACTATCAGGATATATGAACTCTAGTAATCTATCGACGCAGGCAACAGTCTCGGTGCTCAAAATTTATTTTAATTACACAGTGTAACTTAGGTTTAATAGGGCCATACATGTCTTAGATGTCACATAAACTTTTTTGGAATGGCGCCTCGTACAGAGGTATCTACAAGTTTTGTCAAAAACATATGGAAAATTTCAAGGGCGATTCTTGATATACCAAGTTATATATGCAACCTTGTAACTCTAATCTTACTGGGGCTAACAGACTCTTCTGCGTTGTCAAATTATTTTTATAACCAGGTACTAGTTAAAAGGGGCAACATGTCTAGCATGTCACATAAATTTTTGGAGGCCCGCTACAGAGGGCAATATGTAGATTTGGTCTACATAAGTAATGGAAAAATTTCTAATGCCGATTGGATATAAAATGGTAATATCTCCAACTCTCGTAACGTATTTAATCTTCCGTACGGGACAAGCATACAGTCTCTGGTTGTAATACAATATTTTTAAACCAGGTCTACTAAAAAAGGGCCTAACATATCTAAGATGTCACATACATATTTAGGAGCCCGTAACATGTTTCATGAGATTTTGGTAAAAGATAATGGAAAATTCAATTGAAGTGATCGAATATGACTTTCAATTGCACTCTTGTAACTCTAATCGTACGGGGCAACAGTCTCTGGTTGTCATATTATTTTAATAACCAGGTACTAGTTAAAAGGGCCAACATGTCTAGATGTCACATAAATTTTTTGGAGGCCCGTACAGAGGTCATGAATTTTGGTCAAAATAATGGTAAAATTCAATGATGACTTGGAAATACCAGTATATATATGTAACTCTTGTAACTCTAATCGTACGGGGCAACAGTCTCTGGTTGTAATATTATTTTAAAAACCAGGTACTAGTTAAAAGGGAAAACATGTCTAGATGTCACATAAATTTTTTGGAGGCCCGTACAGAGGTCATGAATTTTGGTCAAAATAATGGTAAAATTCAATGATGACTTGGAAATACTAGTATATATGCAACTCTTGTAACTCTAATCGTACGGGGCAACAGTCTCTGGTTGTAATATTTTTTTTATTACCCGGTACTAGTTAAAAGGGCCAACATGTCTAGATGTCACATAAATTTTTTAAAGGCCCGTACAGAGGTCATAAATTTTGGTCAAAATAATGGGAAAATTCAATGAAGATTTGGATATAACAGTATATCTGCAACTCTTGTAACTCTAATCGTACGGGGCAACAGTCTCTGGTTGTCATATTATTTTAATAACCAGGTACTAGTTAAAAGGGCCAACATGTCTGATGTCACATAAATTTTTTGGAGCCCCCGTAAGAGTCATAAATTTGGTCAAAAATAATGGCGAAAATCAATGAAGATTCTGGACTATAACAGTAATCTGCAACTCTTTAACTCTAATCGACGGGGCAACAGTCTTTGGTTGTCATATTATTTTAATAACCAGTACTAGTTAACAAGGGCCAACATTGTCTTAGATGGTCTTCAACATCCTAAATTTTGGGAGGCCGTTACAGAGTTCCATGAATTTTGGTCAAAATAATGTGAAATAATTCAAAATGACTTTGGATCTATACCGAGTTACTATAACTGCAATACTACTTGTAAGCTCTAATCGTACGGCGCCTCAACAGTCTCTGCGTTGTAATTATTGTCATTTTTATACAAAAACCCAGGTACAGTTAAAGGAAGAATCATGTCTCAGATGTTTACCGATACTAATTTTTTTGCCGCAGGCCCGATACAGAGGTCATGAATTGTTCATTCAAATATAAATAATAGGTACAAATTCAATGATGACTTGGAACATTCACCGGTATTATATTGCAAACTCTTGTAACTCTAATGTACGGGGCAACAATCATCTGGTTGTATATATTATTTTTATTACCAGGTACTAGTTAAAAGGGCCAACATGCTCATACTAGATATCACATAAATTTTTTGGAGGCCCGTTCAGAGGTCATGAATTTTGGAGGTCAAAATAATGGAAAAATCAATGAAGATTTTGATATACCAGGATATATGCAACTCTTGTAACTCTAATCGTAACGGGGGCAACAGTCTCTGGTTGTAAAATTATTTAATAACCAGGTACTAGTTAAAAAGGAAAACATGTCTAGATGTCACATAAATTTTTTGGAGCCCCGTACAGAGGTCATGAATTTCTGGTCAAAATAATTAATAAATTCAATGCTCGAATATTTTGAACCGAAGTCAGTATCCCATTATACCAGAGTATATGATGCAAACTCTCGTGTACCTCTTAATCGTACGCCGCAAACAATCTCTCTGGTGTGTAAATAATATTTAACAAAACCAGGTACTAGTTCTAAAAAAAGAAAAACTATGTCTTGATGTCAACATAAATTTTTGGGAGGCCCGTACAGAGGTCATGAATTGTCAAAATAATGGAAAAATTCAATAAAGATTTTGGACATACCAGTATATATGAAACTCTTGTAACTCTATATTACGGGCAAATGGGTCTGATTTTAATATTATTTTTAAATAACGAGTAGTGCCACAAAGGGCAAACATGTCTTGATGTCACGTGATTTTTTTGGAGGCTCGTACAGAGGTCATGAATTTCGTCAAAATAATGGAAAAATTCAATGCCAATTTTGATATATCAGGATATATGCAACTCTTGTAACTCTAATCGTACGAGGCAAACAGTCTCTGGTTGTAAAAATTATTTAACTAACAGTGACTAGTTAAAAGGCGAAACACAAGACTGTGTTTTCAAACATAGAGTTATTTTGGAGCCCGTAGCAGAGGTCATGAATTTTTGGTACAAAATAATTCGGGAAAAAATTCAATGCCATTTTGACACGTTGAGTACTATACCAGGTCCTATCATAGCAACTCTTGTAACTCTAATCGTACGGGCAACAGTCTCTGTTGTAGAAATAATACTCTTTTTTCTTTTGTGTGCTTTTTGTTATTTTAAGTTAAGCAGGTTTACTAGTTAAAAGGGCAAGAAACATTCGAGAGCTGATCACACTAAATTTTTGGAGGCCCGTACAGAGGTCATGACGATTTTTGGGTCAAAAATCCAATGGACAAAATCAATGCCAATTTTGTAGATTACAGATATATATGCAACTCTTGTACTCTAATCGTACTGGGCAACAGTCTCTGGTTGTAAAATTATTTTAATACCGTACTAGTTAAAAAGGAAAACATGTCTAGATGTCACATAATTTTTTTGAGGCCCGTACAGAGGTCATGAATTTTGGTCAAAATAATGGTAAAATTCAATGATGACTTGGAAATACCAGTATATATGCAACTCTTGTAACTCTAATCGTACGGGGCAACAGTCTCTGGTTGTAATATTATTTTTATTACCCGGTACTAGTTAAAAGGGCCAACATGTCTAGATGTCACATAAATTTTTTAAAGGCCCGTACAGAGGTCATAAATTTTGGTCAAAATAATGGGAAAATTCAATGAAGATTTGGATATAACAGTATACCTGCAACTCTTGTAACTCTAATCGTACGGGGCAACAGTCTCTGGTTGTCATATTTTTTTAATAACCAGGTACTAGTTAAAAGCGGCCCAACATAGTCTAGATGTCAAAAATTTTTTGGAGGCCCGTACAGAGGTCATAAATTTTGGTCAAAATAATGGAAAAATTCAATGCCGATTTTGATATACCAGTATATATGCAACTCTTGTAACTCTAATCGTACGAGGCAACAGTCTCTGGTTGTAATATTATTTTTATTACCAGGTACTAGTTAAAAGGGCTAACATGTCTAGATGTCACATAAATTTTTTGGAGGCCCGTACAGAGGTCATGAATTTTGGTCAAAATAATGGAAAAATTCAATGCCGATTTGAACCCGTCTCCTATAACAGTTATTATCTGCAAAACTCTTGTAACTTTAATCGTACGGGGCAACAGTCTCTGGTTGTAATAATATTTTAAAAACCAGGTACTACTAAAAAGGGCCAACATATCTAGATGTCACATAAATATTCTGGAGGCCCGTACATTGGTCATGAATTTTGGTAAAAATAATGGAAAAATTCAATGAAGATTTGGACATACCAGTATATATGAAACTCTTGTAACTCTAATCGTACGGGGCAACAGTCTCTGGTTGTAATAATATTTTAAAAACCAGTACTAGTAAAGGACAAGATGTCTAGATGCACAGAAATTTTTGGGGCCCGTACAGAGGTACATGAATATTTGGTTCAACAATATGTGGTTAAAATTCAATATGACTTGGAAAATCAGCCCAGTATATATATATGCAACTCTTTGTGTCCTGATATCTCTTATTCCGTCGCGTCGGCATACACCAGTTCTTCTGGGTGTGTAGTATATTTTTATTACCCAGTGTACTAGTTAAAAGGCCAACATGTCTAGATGTCACAGAACTTTTTTGGAGGCCCGTACAGAGGTCATGAATTTCGATCTAAATAAAGCAAAAATTCAATGCTCCATTTGGATATAATTGTATATTTGCAACACTTGTAACTCTAACAACTGCTACAAATCACAGTGTAATAGATATTTTTAAAAATAACCCCTACAGTAATTTCACACTGCTAGGATGTGAACCTGGACCCTAGCAGATGTCCGCGTAAGTGTTTGACCACTACGCCACGATGGACTAAAAGTATATTTCCAACTCTCTGGTAACTCTAATCGTACGGGGCAACAGTCTCTGTATTGTAATAATTATTTTTATTACCAGCTACTAGTTAAAAGGGCCAGCATGTCTAGATGTCACATAAATTTTTTGGAGGCCCGTACAGAGGTCATAAATTTTGGTCAAAATAATGGGAAAAATTCAATGAGAATTTTGATATACCAGTATATCTGCAACTCTTGTACTCTTATCGTACGGGGCAACAGTCTCTGTTTGTAAAATATTTTCAAAACCAGGTACTAGTTAAAAGGGGGCCAAACATGTTCTTAGATGTCACAATAAATTTTTTTGGAGCCGTACAGAGGTTCAGGATTTTGGATCAAAATAATTGTAAAAACTCAATGACGATTTGATTTACCGATGATATGCAACTCTTGTAACTCTAATCGTTCGGGGCAACAGTCTCTGGTTGTAATAATATTTTAAAAACCAGGTACTACTTAAAAAAGAAAACATGTCTAGATGTCACATAAATTTTTGGGAGGCCCGTACAGAGGTCATTGAATTTTCGTAAAAATAATGGTAAAATTCAATGATGACTTGGAAATACCAGTATATATGCAACTCTTGTAACTCTAATCGTACGGGGCAACAGTCTTTGGTTGTAAAATTATTTTAATAACCAGGTACTAGTAAAGAGCCAACATTGTCTAGATGCACATAAATTTTTTGGAGGCCCGTACAGAGGTCATAAATTTTGGTCAAAATAATGGAAAAATTCAATGCCAATTTGTATATACCAGTATATATGCAACTCTTGTAACTCTAATCGTACTGGGCAACAGTCTCTTGTTGTAAAATTATTTTAATAACCAGGTACGTTTAAAAGGGAACATGTCTTAGATGTCACATAAATTTTTTGAGGCCCGTACAGAGGGTCATAAATTTTGGTCAAAATAATGGAAAAAATTCAATGCCTTTTTGATTTACCAGTATATATGCAACTCTTGTAACTCTAATCGCACGGGCAACAGTCTCTGGTTGTAATATTATTTTTATAACCAGGTACTAGTAAAAGGCCAACATGTCTAGATGTCACATAATTTTTTTAGAAGCCGGTCATCAAAAAACATGAATTTTGGTTCAAAAAACAAAAGATACATTTGATTTGGATATAACAGTATATCTGCAACTCTTGTAACTCTATTCGTACGGGGCAACAGTCTCTGGTTTAATAATATTTTAAAAAAACCAGCGTATACTAAAAAGGGCCAACATATCTAGATGTCACATACATATTCTGGAGGCCCGTACATTGGTCATGAATTTTGGTAAAAATAATGGAAAAATTCAATGAAGATTTGGACATACCAGTATATATATGTAACTCTTTAACTCTAATCGTACGGGGCAACAGTCTCTGGTTGTAATATTATTTTAAAAACCAGGTACTAGTTAAAAGGGAAAACATGTCTAGATGTCACATAATTTTTTGTAGGCCCGTACAGAGGTCATGAATTTTGGTCAAAATAATGGTAAAATTCAATGATGACTTGGAAATACCAGTATATATGCAACTCTTGTAACTCTAATCGTACGGGCAACAGTCTCTGGTTGTAATATTTTTTATTACCCGGTACTAGTTAAAAGGCCAACATGTCTAGATGCATTCTTTTTTTTTAGTTTTCACATAAATTTTTTAAAAGGCCCGACAGAGTCATAATAATTGGTCAAAATAATGGGAAAGTCAATGAGATTTGGATATAACAGTATATCTGCAACTCTTGTAACTCTAATCGTACGGGGCAACAGTCTCTGGTTGTCATATTATTTTAATAACCAGGTACTAGTTAAAAGGGCCAACATGTCTAGATGTCACATAAATTTTTTGGAGCCCCGTACAGAGGTCATAAATTTTGGTCAAAATAATGGGAAAATTCAATGAAGATTTGGATATAACAGTATATCTGCAACTCTTGTAACTCTAATCGTACGGGGCAACAGTCTCTGGTTGTCATATTATTTTAATAACCAGGTACTAGTTAAAAGGGCCAACATGTCTAGATGTCACATAAATTTTTGGGAGGCCCGTACAGAGGTCATGAATTTTGGTCAAAATAATGGAAAAATTCAATGAAGATTTGGATATAACAGTATACCTGCAACTTTTGTAACTTTAATCGTACGGGGAAACAGTCTCTGGTTGTAATAATATTTTAAAAACCAGGTACTTACTACAAAAGGCAACTCGTCTAGATGTACATAATTTTTTAGAGGCCGTACAGAGGTCATAAATTTTGTTGTTCAAAATAATGGAAAAATTCAAATGCCAATTTTGAAATACCAGTACATATGCAACTCTTGTAACTCTAATCGTACGGGGCAACAGTCTCTGGTTGTAATATTATTTTAATACCCAGGTACTTGTTAAAAGGGCCAACATGTCTAGATGTCACATAAATTTTTTGGAGGCCCGTACAGAGGTCATGAATTTTTTTCAAAATAATGGTAAAATTCAATGATGACTTGAAAATACCGGTAAATTTGCAACTCTTGTAACTCTAATCGTACGGGGCAACAGTCTCTGATTGTAATATTATTTTTATTATCAGGTACTAGTTAAAAGGGAAAACATGTCTAGATGTCACATAAATTTTTGGAGGCCCGTACAGAGGTCATAAATTTTGGTCAAAGTAATGGAAAAATTCAATGCCAATTTTGATTTACCAGTATATATGCAACTCTTGTAACTCTAATCGTACGGGGCAACAGTCTCTGGTTGTAAAATTATTTTAATAAGCAGATACTAGTTAAAAGGGAAAATATGTCGAGATGTCACATAAATTTTTTGGAGGCCCGTACAGAGGTCATGAATTTTGGTCAAAACAATGGAAAAATTCAATGCCAATTTGTATATACCAGTATATATGCAACTCTTGTAACTCTAATCGTACTGGGCAACAGTCTCTTGTTGTAAAATTATTTTAATAACCAGGTACTAGTTAAAAGGGAAAACATGTCTAGATGTCACATAAATTTTTTTGTAGGCCCGTATAGATGTCATGAATTTTGGTCAAAATAATTGAAAAATTCAATGCCATTTTGGATATACCAGTATATTTGCAACTCTTGTAACTCTAATCGTACGGGGCAACAGTCTCTGGTTGTAATATTATTTTTATTACCCGGTACTAGTTAAAAGGGCCAACATGTCTAGATGTCACATAAATTTTTTAAAGGCCCGTACAGAGGTCATAAATTTTGGTCAAAATAATGGGAAAATTTCTCTGAGGCGTTATGATATACTTGTATAACTGCAACTCTTGTAACTCTAATCGTACGGGGCAACAGTCTCTGGTTGTCATATTATTTTAATAACCAGGTACTAGTTAAAAGGGGCAACATGTCTAGATATCACATAAATTTTTTGGAGCCCCGTACAGAGGTCATGAATTTTGGTCAAAATAATGGAAAAATTCAATGCCAATTTTGATATACCAGGATATATGCAACTCTTGTAACTCTAATCGTACGGGGCAACAGTCTCTGGTTGTAAAATTATTTTAATAACCAGGTACTAGTTAAAAGGGAAAACATGTCTAGATGTCACATAAATATTCTGGAGGCCCGTACATTGGTCATGAATTTTGGTAAAAATAATGGAAAAATTCAATGAAGATTTGGACATACCAGTATATATGTAACTCTTGTAACTCTAATCGTACGGGGCAACAGTCTCTGGTTGTAATAATATTTTAAAAACCAGGTACTAGTTAAAAAAGAAAACATGTCGTGATGTCACATAAATTTTTGGGAGGCCCGTACAGAGGTCATGAATTTTGGTCAAAATAATGGAAAAATTCAATAAGATTTGGGACCATACCAGTATATAATGCAAACTGCTTTAACTCTTATCGTACGCGGAAATATTGCTGTTCGTAATATTTATTTAAAAACAGGTACGATCAAAAGGCTAACATGTCTAGATGTCACATAAATTTTTTGGAGGCCCGTACAGAGGTCATGAATTTTGGTCAAAATAATGAAAAAATTCAATGCCAATTTTGATATATCAGGATATATGCAACTCTAGTAACTCTAATCGTACGGGGCAACAGTCTCTGGTTGTAAAATTATTTTAATAACCAGGTACTAGTTAAAAGGGACAACATGTCTAGATGTCACATAAATTTTTTGGAGGCCCGTACAGAGGTCATAAATTTTGGTCAAAATAATGGGAAAATTCAATGAAGATTTGGATATAACAGTATATATGCAACTCTTGTAACTCTAATCGTACGGGGCAACAGTCTCTGGTTGTAATATTATTTTTATAACCAGGTACTAGTTAAAAGGGCTAACATGTCTAGATGTCACATAAATTTTTTGGAGGCCCGTACAGAGGTCATGAATTTTGGTCAAAATAATGGAAAAATTCAATGCCGATTTGGATATAACAGTATATCTGCAACTCTTGTAACTTTAATCGTACGGGGCAACAGTCTCTGGTTGTAATAATATTTTAAAAACCAGGTACTACTAAAAAGGGCCAACATATCTAGATGTCACATACATATTCTGGAGGCCCGTACATTGGTCATGAATTTTGGTAAAAATAATGGAAAAATTCAATGAAGATTTGGACATACCAGTATATATATGTAACTCTTGTAACTCTAATCGTACGGGGCAACAGTCTCTGGTTGTAATATTATTTTAATAACCAGGTACTAGTTAAAAGGGCCAACATGTCTAGATGTCACATAAATTTTTTGGAGGCCCGTACAGAGGTCATGAATTTTGGTCAAAATAATGGTAAAATTCAATGATGACTTGGAAATACTAGTATATATGCAACTCTTGTAACTCTAATCGTACGGGGCAACAGTCTCTGGTTGTAATATTTTTTTTATTACCCGGTACTAGTTAAAAGGGCCAACATGTCTAGATGTCACATAAATTTTTTAAAGGCCCGTACAGAGGTCATAAATTTTGGTCAAAATAATGGGAAAATTCAATGAAGATTTGGATATAACAGTATATCTGCAACTCTTGTAACTCTAATCGTACGGGGCAACAGTCTCTGGTTGTCATATTATTTTAATAACCAGGTACTAGTTAAAAGGGCCAACATGTCTAGATGTCACATAAATTTTTTGGAGGCCCGTACAGAGGTCATAAATTTTGGTCAAAATAATGGGAAAATGAAGATTTGGATATAACAGTATATCTGCAACTCTTGTAACTCTAATCGTACGGGGCAACAGTCTCTGGTTTTGTAATATTATTTTAATAACCAGGTACTAGTTAAAAGGGCCAACATGTCTAGATGTCACATAAATTTTTGGGAGGCCCGTACAGAGGTCATGAATTTTGGTCAAAATAATGGAAAAATTCAATAAAGATTTGGACATACCAGTATATATGCAACTCTTGTAACTCTAATCGTACGGGGCAACAGTCTCTGGTTGTAATAATATTTTTAAAAAACCAGAAATAATAAAGTTAAGTGAGAAAACATGTCTAGATGTTACATAAATTTTTTGGAGGCCCGTACAGAGGTCATGAATTTTCATCAAAATAATGGTAAAATTCAATGATGACTTGGAAATACCAGTATATATGCAACTCTTGTAACTCTAATCGTACGGGGCAACCAATCTTCTGGTTGTAATATTATTGTTATTACCCAGTACTAGTTAAAAGGAAAACATGTCTAGATGTCCCATAAATTTTTTGGAGGCCCGTTCAGAGGTCATGAAATTTGGTCAAAATAATGGAAAAAATTCAATGCAATTTTGATATACCAGGATATATGCAACTCTTGTAACTCTAATCGTCGGGGCAACAGTCTCTGGTTGTAAAATTATTTTAATAACCAGGTACTAGTTAAAAGGGACACATGTCTAGATGTCACATAATTTTTTGGAGGCCCGTACAGAGGTCATTGATTTTTGGTCAAAATATATTAATAAAATTCAATGCCGATTTGTATACAGTATATATGCAACTCTTGTAACTCTAATTGTACGGGGCAACAGTCTCTGGTTGAATAATATTTTAAAAACCAGGTACTAGTTAAAAAAGAAAACATGTCTTGAATGTCACATAAATTTTTGGAGGCCCGTACAGAGGTCATGAATTTTTGGCATCAAAAAAATGGAAAAATTTCAATAAAAGATTTGACATACCAGTTATATATGCAACTCTTGTAACTCTAATCGTACGGGGCAACAGTCTCTGGTTGTAATATTATTTTAAAACCAGGTACTAGTTTAAAAGGGAAAACATGTCTAGATGTCACATAATTTTTTGGAGGCCCGTACAGAGGTCATGAATTTGGGTCAAAATAATGGAAAAAATTCCAATGCCAATTTTGATATATCAGGATATATGCAACTCTTGTAACTCATAATCGTACGGGGCAACAGTCTCTGGTTGTAAATTATTTTAATAACCAGGTACTAGTTAAAAGGCCAACATGTCGAGGTTCACATAAATTTTTTGGAGGCCCGTAGAGAGGTCATAATTTTGGTCAAAATATTGGAAAAATTCAATGCCATTTTGATATACCAGTATATTTGAAACTCTTGTAACTCTAATCGTACGGGGCTAACAGTCTCTGGTTGTAAAATTATTTTAATAAGCAGGTACTAGTTAAAAGGGAAAACATGTCGAGATGTCACATAAATTTTTTGGAAGGCCCGTACAGAGGTCATGAATTTTGGTCAAAACAATGGGAAAAAATTCAATGCCAATTTTGAAATACAGTATATATGCAACTCTTGTAACTCTAATCGTACTGGGCAACAGCTCTGGTTGAAATTATTTTAAAAACCAGGTACTACTAAAAATGGCCAACATATCTAGATGTCACATAAATATTCTGGAGGCCCGTACATAGGTCATGAATTTTGGTAAAAATAATGGAAAAATTCAATGAAGATTTGGACATACCAGTATATATGCAACTCTTGTAACTCTAATCGTACGGGGCAACAGTCTCTGGTTGTAATATTATTTTAAAACCAGGTACTAGTTAAGAGAGCCAACATGTCTAGATGTCACATAAATTTTTAAAGGCCCGTTAACAGAGGTCATTAATTTTGGTCAATAATGGGAAAATGTCACATGTACAGATTTTGGATATAAACGTATACGTGCAACTCTTGCTAAACTCTAATCGTACTGGCAGCAACAGTCTCTGTTGTCATATTTTTTAATAACAGGTCACTAGTTAATCAAGGCCACATGTCTAGATGTCACATAAATTTTTGGAGGCCCGTACAGAGGTCATGAATTTTTGTCAAAATAATGGGAAAATTCAATGCCGATTTTGATATACCAGTATA
>JABUQX010038377.1:15000-25000 GCA_015478945.1 Trachelipus rathkii
TTATTTATTTATTTATTTATTTATTTATTTATTTATTTATTTTATTATTTATTTATTTTTGTATTTATTAATTTATTATTTATTTATTATTTTATTATTTATTTATTTATTTATTTTATTATTTACTTTATCATTTTTTATTTAATTATTTATTTACTTTATTATGTTTTTATTTAATTATTTAAATTTTTATTTAATTATTTTTATTTATTAATTATTTGTTATATTATTTATTTATTTATTTTATTTATTATTTTTTTATTAATTTATTTTATTATTTATTTTAATATTTATTTATTTATTTATTTATTTATCAATTTATTATTTATTATTTTTATTTATTAATTTATTTTTTTTATTATTTATTTTAATTTTATTTATTTAATTATTTATTTATTTATCAATTTATTATTTATTTATTTATATATTTAATTATTTATTTATTTCTTTATTTGTCCTAAATATCTGTCCTTTATAAAATATGATCCGTGGCGTATTTTTGCTTGTGGCGTATTTTTTTTCGCGAATGTGTCGCGAATGTGTTTTGAATATCGTTCTAAAATTTGACACATCCAGCCTAATCATAACCTGAACTAGAGGGCCTGAAATGGGACCTAACCTTGATGGATCAAAAATGAAAAGTCTATGAGAGTTTGGTAATAGTAGCACAGAGGGGCTTCACCCCTGATTTTATAAAAATTGCAGGATATACTCTAAAAAATAATAATGAATAAAAAAAACAAACAAACATAGCGGTCTCTTTAAGAAAAAATTACAGCCTCTCAAAGTTATTAAAACTCTGATAGAATTTTCTTATAAAAAAAAAAAAAAAAAAAAAAATTAAAAATCATAGGATATAGCTAGCTACTCTAAAAAAAAAATGAAGCCTAAAAAAAATGATTTAAGTCTTTAGGAAAAAAAGTTAGAGCTCTAAAGTTAATAATTATTTTTTAGATTAATACTGTGATTTTTATAAAAATCGGGGTAACACCCCTCGCACTAGGTACTAATACCAAATTTGAAAGAACGTGTTCCCACTGAAGAGGGCAAACCCAGTTGGAATAATTCCACTTTTTTGTAATTACCCGTAGTAAAGTCTTGTAATTAAGGGTCAAAAAATGAATGCTTGAATGCAATTTAGATATACCATTAATATTGTTACTTAGTTGTAACTTGGGGTATAGGGCTTCAAACTCTTGTAACTTCTTGCGCAGCAACGGTCTTTGATTTGCCTACAATTTGAAAGAACGTATCCTCACAAGAGCCTGTGATACTCTCCAGCAAACATGTTTGGACTTTGGATATTATATAAGCTGCGTTTCCAGAAGCCCGACTGCAGCCCGGACGGGCAGCTCAGGCGCACTGCATCGTTTTCAGAGCCCGTTTGCGCATTCTACGTCATGTAAACGTCACAGTCAGGCGCGCCGTTGTTCACATCCTCAGAATTTGGGAATTAGTAAACGGGCGGGCGCGGATGAATATTTTGTTTACAAACAAATCTTTATAAAAAGCACGTGTCGGAAATGATTTGCCAAAAGATTTTTAATATTTTAGTTAACTTTTATGCTAAGGGTACTAATATATCGTATCATTTCATAAATTAGATACATATAAGTACAAGAGTATATTATTTTAATAGCTAGTGATATTTTAATAGCAGATTTCAGTACGTACATTTATTAGGCCACACCCAATTATTATTTTGTAAGGAGTATGGCCGATAATGACAGGCCTAAAGTTGAAATGGATCCCGGTTTAGAATTTTTTTAATATATAGTATATAGATTATATACTATATTATTTATATTACTACCATATATATAATATATATAATAATATATATATATTATATATATATATATATATATAGTATATATAAGTATATATATAGTATATATATATATTATATATAACAGAGGTGGGTACGATCCGTTACTCCGTTACTCGCGCCGTTATACTAACGGAACTCAGTTTTTTCAAGTTAACGGAAGTAACGGTACTCGTTACTTTTCTTTGCATGTAACGCTCCAATTTAAGTTCCGCTTAATTTTTTTGCATCCGTTACTTTTTTAGTCCGTTACATTTTTTTCGACTTTCTTTGAATGTTGATAGCCAATTGACCACCCAATCAAGGCTAAAAAATCCATTTTATATTATATATATAATATTAAATTATATATAGTATATATATGATATATATATATATATATATAATAATATTATAGTATATATTATATAATATAATATATATATTTACGTATATATATATATATATATATATAAGGAATAAGTGAAATCTTGCATAGAATAATCGAAATAGAAGCCGATGGTGCTTTCGTTAGACTGGATTCGTTGAATGTGACTAAGTGTGGTGGAACCTTTCGAAAATCTGCATAACATTGGCAGTAATGAAGAGGTGATTGGAAATCGTGGCTGTGGTGTTGATGGTGCAAGGAATAGGTGTTTTGGGCCTGAGGTCATTAGTAAGGAGCACGTAATATGTAGAGCGAGAAGTTGAAAAAATGGTTCTTAAATTTGCAGGTTATAGATGAAATTACCTGTGAAATGATCAGAACGGAGGCGAGATGGTGATTGATTGATTTGTAGTTGTGGTACAAATGTTTATCGGAGAGCATAGTTCCGAGGATTGGAGAGAGCAGTAATAGTACCACTTTATATTAGGGTAAATGAGATAAGGGTAACGTGTAAGGAACTATAGGGAATTAGTTTATTAGTGTAGTAGGGAAGATATATACTATATTTTTGTCGAAAGAATGCGTCCCGAGTGACTGAAGGACTGATTATAAAGAACAAGGTTATATAGAGACAGTTGGTAAGGATGTGTGGATCAAATCTTTACATTGAAAAAAATGATTGAGAAAATGAGGGAGGAGAAGAATAAATTGTATTTAGGTTTTTTTGGATTTTCACAACGGCGTATGAAATGATTAATCACGGAATCTTATGGCAGGTGTTCATTGAATATGGTGTTGGTGTAAACTCTGAATGGAAATCAAAAATTATTATGAGAGAATAGTGAGACGCGTGGTGTTGAAGAAATATAGTGGAAGTTGAAGTGATTGTTTTTAATATTAATAGCGGAGTGAGGCAGGGATGGGCTATGTCTTCTTGGTTATTCAATTTGTATATGGATGGAGTTATGAAAGAATTAGAGATGGGATGGCAGGGGATGATGTCAGAATCAGGGTTGTGGAGTCGTTTCAAAATTTTCCGACCCTGACTCTGACTTCAACCCTCTTCAAAATTACCGACTCAAACTCCACTCTCTGCCAAATTACAGACTTCCTCGCTCCGCGCGACTCCTACTCCTACTCCACAATCTTTGGATTACGAATGATGGAAGAAAATGTGAAGAGGAGTGGAGGGTGCCCCTACCTATTACATCTGGCCAACAACAAAAAAAATTTTTTTTTTTGCTGGCCAAGGATATTTTTATCACAATTTATAGTGATATCGGGTGTGCCTGATTTCAGAATGACAATTAGTTTTCCAAGATGGCTCTAGTTGCTCTGAAATACAGGGTGCTTCCAGCATTTAACTCTTTAACAATATCTTTTGAAATGCAGACGTCTTATGACTTAATTCGACCTCATTTTTATTTTATTTTTTAAGGGGCTTACCTTTATATATACTTTATTTTTTTCTATTTTCAGAACACTATGAGTACTTCACGAAGAGCCTGTTTGAATAACCCCAATGTATTCTGCTACATCTTTGGTGAATATTGCCAGGAGAACCAAAGAAGAAATATTACTAACTTTGTGAAGCAAGCATATCTGGCATACTTTGGAATGAAACTCGGAGACCAAGATAAATCTTGGGCTCCCCATATGGTCTGTAAAACGTGTGTCGAAAATCTACGTCAGTGGAAAAATGGACGAAGAAAAGGTTTAAAATTTGGTGTGCCTATGGTATGGCGGGAGCCAAAGAATCACCACAGTGACTGTTATTTTTGTTTGGTTAATGTGAAAGGTATCAATCGTTACAAGAAACGTAAATTTGAGTATCCGGATTTGGAATCAGCAAGGCGACCTGTACCACACTCCGACGATGTCCCAATCCCAGTGTTCACTACACTCCCAGACCTAGCATTGTCTGATGAAGAAGATATCCAGGATTTGGTGTGCAACAGTTCTCCCAGGAAGAGATCAATGATTTAGTACGAGAGTTAAGTCTCTCCAAGCAAGATTCTGAGCTTTTAGCATCTAAACTAAGTGAAAAGAACTGTCTCAAGGGCGAAATGTAAAATAACTTTTTTCTGACAAAAGAGCTTACTTCTTCCTTCTTTAGCCAAACAAAATGAAGAACTTGCATACTGCAATAACACCAATAGTCTTCTTCTCTTAATGGGGTTTCCTATACCGACCAGAAGATTGGCGATTGTTTATGGATAGTTTCAACGAGAAGCTTGAAGTGTGTTTTATTGTACAATGGCAATAGTTATGCATCGATTCCAATTGGTCACTCAACAAAACTGAAAGAGGAATATGAAAATATAAGAATGATCTTGCAGAAGCTTAGATATAATGAACACCACAAGTGGTCTATATGCGTTGATTTGAAGATGGTCAACATCTTACTTGGGCAGCAAAGCGGATATACTAAGTACCCTTGTTCATATGCTTGTGGGATAGTAGGGCTAAAGAAGAACACTCATTGTTTCTGGGAAAAAGTTGTATGGCCTGCCTAGGAAAATAGACTGTAGGTGCAACTCAAATATCAATTAACGAACCACTGGTTTGACAGGGGAAAAAATTTTTTCCCACTACTCCAACATCAAACTAGGATGAATGAAGCAAATTTTGTTAGGGCCCTAGACAAGGATGGTGAATGTTTCAAATATATTTGCAGATTTTTTCACAGGGTTGAGTATGGAGAAACTCAAAGCTGGAATCTTTAGCCGCCCTCAAATTCGCCAAATCAATAAAGGATGACAATTTCATAAATTCCATGAATGATATTGAAGCATCTGCCTGGAAAAGTTTTGTCTGGTTGTTCAGAACTTTTTGGCCCATTAATCTGCCAACTATGTAGAACTCTACAGAAAATGCTTTTCAGACTTCAAAAAAACTTGAATGCGTAATGATGAGCAGTAAAGTTCACTTTCCTACATAGCTCACTTAGAATCGGTTCCCTGATAATCTAGGATGTTTATAGTGAGGAACAAGGGGAAGAGGTTCCATCAAGATATCAAAGTAGGTGATGGAAGAAAGATACCAATAAAGATGGGATACACACATGATGGCAGACTATTGTTGGAGCCTTCAACGTGATTGTCCACATTCTGAACACAGAAGACAATCATATAGACAGCGATTGTAATGCATTAATTGTCGATTTCTGTCTGAATGAATGTTTTGGAAACCTATTAGCTTTATGTACTTACTCATTAACAATTTGATAAATATCTTTCGTGTTTTTTTTTTGTGAATTAAGTTACAACCTAACATAAATTTGTTGTTACATTAGTGTATTTTTGTGACCACCCTGTATCTCAAAACTAGAGCCAATCTAGGAAAACGGAGGTCATATTCGGAATCAGGGCAACAAGTTACCTATAAAATGACTTTCAAATGTTTTGCCGCAAATCTTTGTTGGCCAGTGTTATGTGCGGATGATTTTGTTTTGTGTGGCGAATCTGAGAGAGTTTGAGAGGATTGGTAGAGAGATTTGGCAGGGTGTGTAAAAGGAGAGGTTTGAAACTAAACGTAGATAAGAGTAAATTTCATTATTATAGGTGAGACAGTCTCGATTGTGAAGTTTCTTAATGATGAGCAGCTGGAAAGTGTCTCGGGTTTAAACTATTTAGTATATATGTTTAGAAATGAAAAGGAAAGGAATAATGCAGCGTGTAGTAGGAAAGTTGTGAATGGCAGGAAGGTCGCTGGTGCAATTAAATCGTTGGTGGATGCTAAGGGACTAAGTATTGAGTGCGCTAAGGTCTAACATGAGGATATGTTTTTAATAATAATGATAATTGTTGAAAAAATTCATTGATACAACCAAATAAATTGCCTAGATACCCGTATTAATATCAGTATTAGAAAGCTAAAAGTAACGGAGTAACGGAGTAAAGGCACTTCGTTACTTTTCCTTTCAAAGAAACGGAATAACGATAACGGAACTACTTTTCCGAGTAAC
The DNA here is from genome assembly GCA_015478945.1 of Trachelipus rathkii. Classification (NCBI taxonomy): domain Eukaryota; kingdom Metazoa; phylum Arthropoda; class Malacostraca; order Isopoda; family Trachelipodidae; genus Trachelipus; species Trachelipus rathkii. The sequence goes on from JABUQX010038377.1 coordinate 21,163, forward strand.
GGAGTAACGATAACGGAACTACTTTTTGAGAAACGATGCCCACCTCTGTATATATATTATATATATATTATATATATATATATATATACCTACATATTTGTAGAAATTTATCATTTGGATAAATATGTTAATATACAATGGTACTGAATATATATATTAATATATATAATATATATATTATAAAAAATATATAAAGAATATAAAAACGGTAATAGGTACACAGATGGCTGTCACCCCGAGTTTTATAAAAAAACACAAGATATACTAAAAAAAATAATAATGAAGAATAAATAGGAAACTTTTATTTTTTTATTTTAAAAACTAAAGGGCGATAGATATATATAGATAATATATAATAATTATATAATATATATATCTATATATATTAATATATAGTTATATATATATATATATATAATTATATATATATATATATATATATGATTATATATATATAATTATGGTAAATCAGTTTAAACCACACAATATCCAATCCATATCCTCAAAAACTACAATAGCTCAGGGAAAAGGAAAACATTGTTGGAAACCTGGTAAAATTTTATTGCGGAAACTGTAAAAAAAAAAAAAAATCATACAACAAAAACTAGCAAAAAAAAAAAAAACATATCTCAGAAAACTACAATAGCTACACGACAGGAATACATTTTTTGGAATTTTGTAAAATTTAGTTAGGAAAATGTAAAAAAAAAAAAATAAAAAATAAAATTTGCTATTTTTTTTTTTTAGCAACAGGGGATAGAATATAATATCTTATAATATTTAGACAAACATTTGATATTTTTTTTATAATGTAAAAATAATAAATATATATATATATATATATATATATATATATATATATATATATATATATATATATATATATATATATTTTATATATATGATATAATATATATATATATATATATATATATATATATATAAATATATATAAATTATATATAATATATATATATATATATATAATATATATATATATATATATATATTATTTGTAAAGGTATTACACGGCAATGTAGGGGGTTCGAGCCGACTGGGAACACAGGGGGGATGTTTTCCATACCCCGTAGGGAAGGGGCGGAGGAACCCCCGCGACACCCAAATACCAAAGAGCGGGGGTTCCGGAGACCCTCTCAGTAGGGGGGAAATTAGTCCTACGCCCGTAGTTCCCCGAAGGCCGAGAGACCCGATCCTGCCATGTGCGGTATACCTTTGGGGATATTCTTTAGTTTAAAAAAAAAAAAACTTAACTAATAATATGAAGTCTATTATTTTAACATGAGTAACGTATAAAGGCCTTAAATAGGCTTTCTCCTCATATTACTAAGTTACTATAATTATTAACAATAATTTTTTTTTTTTTTTAACATTTTCCGAACTAAAATTTTACCAGGATTCCAAAAATTCCTGGGGAGGAGTTAACCCCTACCAGGCGCGTCCCCCAGGTGGCGGATGGGGGAGGACCCTCTATGAGGGTAGCTCCGAAATATAAAAATAAGGAGCCGTGGACCAAAACTGCAACCAGGACAGGCCTAGCAAGCCGCTGGCCAAGTGGAAATGCTCAAGAAACTCCTGTTTTGCCTCGGAACCACGGACTGATTAGACGGAGACGACCGCGCGATAGAGGACCTGAAAACGGAAATCCTTCCGGGAGAAGCCTTAGAGTGGCTACCCTGAATGTTGGAACCCTTAGGGGTAAGGAGGAGGAGATGGTGGAGCTGATGCTGGAAAGGAAGTTGGATATTTTGGGAGTCTGTGAGACCAGACTCATGGGAAGTGGTAGCAAAACAATACATAACAACTATCAATTGATGTACAGTGGTGGGGAGGTGCACAGACATGGAGTAGGAGTAATTTTGACTGAAGAAATGGCGCAGAGAGTAGAAAGTGTGGACTATGGGGATGAAAGAATGATGATGTTTTCGATCAAAATGGAACACATGGGTATTAGTGTTATACAGGTATATGCACCGCAACAGGGAAGAACTGAAGCTGAGAAGGAAGAGTTTTATCGGAAACTGCAGGAAATTAAAAATAGGTCGCCATATGCGGAAAGAATAGTGATAATGGGAGATTTGAATGGACATGTTGGAACACAGAGAAGAGGTGTGGAGAGTGTCATAGGAGCCTTCAGCGTTGGCGAAAGAAATAGAGCTGGAGAGAGAGTGATAGATTTCTGCTTGCAGAATGGATTGACGGTTATGAACACCTGTTATAAACATAGAGAAAGTCATAAGTGGACATGGTATAGGTGGAGCAGAGAAAGGGTTGACTATGTGGAGAAATCCATGATAGACCTGATACTGACTAATAAAAAGGAGATGTTTAGAGATGTAAAGAGTGTACCATCCGTGTCTGGAGATGCAGACCATCGTATGGTGTTGGGGAAGATGATATTAAAGAAACCTACTTTGCATCCAAGAAAGATGAGAAAGAGAGTGCAAATAGAAAAGATCAAAGAGGCAGGATGTAGAGAGAACTATCAGCGGCAAATAAGAAACAATATGACAGCAGAAGAGGAGGGACAAAGTGTTGAGGAGTGCTGGAACACCTTTAAGGGAGCGGTGCTAAAGAGCGCAGAAGAGACGATGGGAATAAAAATGGTGGGAGGAACAAAAAAGAAGAAAACACCATGGTGGACGGAACGTGTTAAAACTGCTGTACAAGAGAAGATGAGATGTTTTAGGAAATGGATAAAAACGAGAGGTGAGTTGGAGAGAAGAGAATATGTAGAGGCTCGGCGAGAGTCTGATAGAGTGAAAAGGATGGAAAAGGAAACCACCTGGGAAAAAATCGGAAACGAGTTGGAAGAAGATGTGACAGGCGTAAGAAAGCTGGTTTTTAATATAGCAAAGAATTACAGGAAAAGCTCAACACCAATGGCACGAGCTATAAAGGACGAAAATGGAGTCCTAATAGTAAACCAAAGGGAGATTGACGAGAGGTGGAGGAGATTCTTCGAGGATTTGTACAATGTGGAGGGCTTAGCGGAGGAGAGACTGCGAGAGCCTGATTTGATGGGGCCTAGGGGAGAGGAGGAGTGGTCGATCACGGAGGAGGAGATGATGTTGGCGTTGAGAGGTATGAAGAGTGGAAAGGCGGCTGGAGAAGATGGAATAGTTGCAGAGATGCTGAAGGAAATGGGAGTTGAAGGGAAAAGACGGATGTTAAATCTGATGAACAGGTGTTGGAGAGATGAGGTGGTGCCTGGTGAATGGAGTAGGGCAACAATCTGCCCCATATATAAAAAAGGAGATAAAACAGAATGTGGAAACTATAGAGGGATTGCATTAATGTCACATCCTGCGAAGACCTATGAAAGGATATTAGAGAGAAGACTGAGAGAGGTGGTGGAAGATAAGCTAGAAGAGTGGCAACATGGTTTCAGACCGGGGAGATCGACTATAGATCTGGTGTTTTCGCTTTTAAGATGATCAGCGGAAAGAATTGGGAATTTAATAGAAAACATATGCAGCTTTTGTAGACCTAGAAAAGGCTTTTGATAGAGTACCAAGGGAGTTATTGTGGAGGGAACTGAGAAGAATAGAGTATGGAATACCTGAGAAATTGTTAAAAGCAATAAAAGCACTTATGTAGACAGTAAGTGCAGAGTAAAGACTATGTCCGGTGAGGGAAAATGGTTTGATGTCACAACGGGGGTGAAGCAAGGCAGCGTGCTGCTCCAATTCTGTTCATTATATACATGGACAGTTGTGGGAGATCGGTGCGGAACAGAGTGGAGAATGAGATGTTTGGATACGCGGATGACTTGGTGTTGTTTGCACAAAATCAAGAGAGACTGCAAAGTTTTCTTGAG
>JABUQX010038378.1:0-15000 GCA_015478945.1 Trachelipus rathkii
TCAATATATGCTACTAATTACTATTATATATATATATATATATATATATATAGTATATATATATATATATATTATATATATATATATTTGCTATATATATATATATATATATATATATATATATATATATATATATATATATATATATATATATATATATATATATATATATATATATATATATATATATATATCTATATATATATTTAATGTTATATATATATATATATAACTAATCACTACAGTGTTATTCAGTACGAGTAATAATAAAAATATTTTATCAACTCTACGTCTCTACAGTGTTTTTTCTTGCCTTATGTTTTGAAAATTCATCGATGATTTCTTCGAAGTCAATGACTCCTGTGAGATCAGACTCGATGGCGAGTAGAGATAAATCACACAACTTTTCTTGACTAAGGGTAGATTGCAAATAGTTTTTAACTCTTTTTAAAACGGAAAAAGACCTCTCGCCTTCGGTACTAGCCAGAGGAAGCGTTAGGTAGATTCGGTATGCAATGTCAACATTTGGAAAGCTTGCGAGAAGACTGCCTCCACTAGTACACCTTAAATGATTCAAGACTCATAGGAGAAGACAAGGCATCAATCTCAGCAAGCTCAGAACAATCAGACAAATAGTTTGAAAATTGAATTAATTCATCTGTAAAATCATCCACATTTCCAAGTCCAATGGGTATTTTTCTTTCATGTTTTTTGCTGCTTCTCTAAACCTCAGCATCTATTAGAGCTTTTATTTTATACAAAAATCCAAAATTAGCATTTAATTACGAATAAACTTTTTTCCTTCATATTAATTCAGTATTTAACGAATCCAAAATTACTAAGTACGTTTTTACTCTAAACTGGTCCTTTCCTCAAAATATATGATCATTCTCACTTTCTCCAGCAGTACGTTTTCTTTTCGGTTGTCTTTTTGTTTCTGAAGAATAGCTATGGTCTTTTACAAGAATCTTAGCTTTTGTCTCAAAATCCTCAAATTTGTTTCGAAATGAAGCGATGAAGGACACTAAACTGTCATACAAAGAAACGCAGGTTGCAAGTTCAATATGTGTTGCCTGGAGAGATTGACTTGCTGCGTTAAACTGATGAAGTATAGAGTCCCAGAAAATGCAAAGGAGTGCTGTTTCAAATTGTTCCATTTTTGAATGCAGCGAAGATGATTCAATTCTTGTGGCTTGTGTTTGGTTCTCATCATCATCACGTATTTTCATCAATGGAGAGCAGATTTCTGCGTAGTTTTCGCGCAATGCACGTTTTGCATCACTTCGAGCAGACCATCGTGTAATTGACAGAGACTTCACAACAGTTCTCTTAATTACTGATACCAGTATACCCCATCTATGTGTAGATGAAGAAAAAAAGTTGTACAATGCCTGAGGAAAACCAAAAGATGAAACAGCATCTAAACAGCATTATGCAGCATATGAACCCACTAAATTCAAGGAGTGTGCAGAACAAGGAACAAATTCAGCTGCTGGGTTTTCTTCTTTGATTCTAGCTTGAACACCAGAGTATTTTCCTGCCATGTTACTGGCATTGTCGTAGCTTTGACCTCGACAGTCACCTATTGGAATAGTGTTTACTTTTAAAGTTTCTAAAATAACATCAGTCAGTGTGGCACTAACATGACCAGAAATGTTTATAAACTGTAAAAAACGTTCAACTGGTTTACCGCTGCTTTTTACATAGCGCAAAATAAAAGTTAATTGATCACAGTGAGAGATATCTGGTGTCGAATCTACGCTAATACTATAGTATTTTGCAATTTACACCTCTGACACAATAGAAGCAAAAACTTTCCCAGCCATCAATTGAATAAACTCAATGCATGTTGTAGAAGACAGGTATGAAACATTACCTTTACCAACATTTCCAAAGCGAGATAAATGACCTGCTAAAAATGGATCGAACTCTGCCAAAGCTCAATACATCCAAGGAAATTGTCATTTTGAGGAGAGCCGATTATTTTATTTTCACCTCTAAAAGCAAGTCCACGTTGTGCAAGAAATTTCAAGACAGCAACAACTCTACGTAAAACATTTTTCCAGTATTCACATTCTTTTTCATACTGGGTGTGCAGCTGTGAATCAATATGTACTTGCTTTCGGGCTAATAATGTATATTGGATAACACTATTTCGATGGGCATCACTATTCTCATGTTCCAAGATACGGTTAGCATGTTTCCAGTCATTAAATCCTAGAGTGAAGTTACTGTCCTGGGTATTAAATAATTTGCACACAGAGCAGTACACTTTACCAGACGATTCTGAAAACAATAGCCACACTCGTTTAATGGTCTCACCATTCGTAAGCTGTCGAAAAAATCAACTGGGATTCAAATACTGAGTTCTTCCATCCTCATAATCCCCTTACCATTTTTTGGAAACTAGTGTCTCTGCATCCACTTTTGTTCAATATTTTTGTTAATAAATGATGAACGGAATTCATCAGTTATAATGCCAGGCCATGTTGTAGGGTCTTCATATTGTAGAGTATGAGTAGTAATACTAGATGGCACTTCTGCTTCTGTACAGACTAAAGTTTCAGCGGAATCATCATCAGTTTTACCCGAAGTGTCTTCAACAGCTAGAAATATAAGAGTAGTTGTACATTCCGAAGCTGTACTGCAACTACTGACATTCTCAGTAGTTCCCTCAGCATGTGAGTCGGCTGTAGCTGTCAACTGACATTCTCAGTAGTTCCTTCAGCATGTGAGTCGGCTGTAGCTGTCACAGAAAATTTAAATATGTCTTATATCTTCCGAGTACATGCCACATCCTTCAGTCACCTTTCTTCTTTTTCTGCTTTATTTTTCCGTTTTTGCGCTCCACTTATGTACCTTCTACCGATATCACGATCTCTTGCAGCCATTATCTATCTCTGAAAATGAGCCTATAACGTTTGAAGCTCTGTATTCGACGAACTATAATCACTATTCAACAAATGACAAAAATTTTAAAAGTAAACTGAAAACAGAAACGTTTCGTTTCGGAACGTTCTGACTCAGAACGATCCGAAACGTTTTATTTTGCAGAACTCTTTCGAATGCGTTCTCAAAGAAATGAAAGAAAGTTTCACAATAATTTTTATTTTATATATATATATATATATATATATATATATATATATATATATATATATATATATATATATATATATATATATATATATATATATATATATATATATATATATATATATATATATATATATATATATATATATATATATATATATATATATATATAAGACATTATAAAAATTTCTTGCACAGCTTTGAACACACATTCGAACGAGTTCTTAAGCGAAAATATAACGATTTGGAACGTTTTTACTTTGTTTCTTACACGTTCGAACTTTGATTTTGTGCTAAAAGAGTTTCAAGACATTTTTATATTTTTTATTATTATATATATATATATATATATATATATATATATATATATATATATATATATATATATATATATATATATATATATATATATATATATATATATATATATATATATGCTCTTGATCACAAAAAAAAAAATGAGCAGTTTTGAAATTTTGAAATATTTTTGAAAAAGCGTGCTAAAAAAATAGGTTACATTTCCAATTGTGCAGATTTTAATACTTTATATACTTGTGTATGTTTTCTACGAAAACACCGCCCAGGGCCCCGCAAAGCCTAGGGCTGCCATTGCCGCCCAGGGCCCAGCAGAGTCTAGAGCCACCAATGCTTGAGGGCGCTAGTATCTTACATGAGGGTATGTTGCTACCTGAGTTAATGCATAGTAGTGAGACTATGGTCTGGAATAAGTGGTATAGATCTAATGGTTCAATGTGTTCAGATGGACAATCTTAGGGGCGTATTAGGTGTGAGAAGAATCGGTATAATGAGGAATGAACGTATTAGAGAGTTGTGTGGTGTGAAGAAAGGGGTAAATGACAGAATAAATGAAAGTACGTTGAGATGGTTTGGTCATGTGGAATGGATGAATGATAGTCAGTTACTATGGATGTATAGTGGGAGTAAGTGTTGGGAATCGACTGGCTAGGAGACCGAAGAAAAAGTGGATTGAGTCTGTAAAGGAATGTCTGGAGGAGATAAATTTGAGTTTGGCAGAGGCGAGAATAAAGGTGCATAATAGGAGTGAATGGAGGGATTTTGTGAGGAGGTATGGTTGTGGCCCACCTGGGCCAAGGGATGAACCCTACACTGACGATATGCCATAGTGAGGGTCTGTCGCTGTCACGTGAAGCTCTAGGGTGGTTTTTCTTACTGCGACGAGTTCTCACTAATAGGTATAGAGGGAGATGTAAGGCTGGGCTTTCTTTTCGATTTGTGTCATATTCTTCTATTACTTTTCTGTTTCCGGAGCACATTACCAACCTCAATTCATAGTCCTATGAAAAGGTAGATGATGTTATATATATATAGAGTATTATTATTATTATTATTATTATTATTATATATTATTATGATATATATTATTATTATTATTATTATTATATATATATATATATATATTATTATTATATATATATATATATTATTATATATATATATATATATATATATATATTATTATTATATATATATATTATATTTATATATATATATATATATTATTATTATTATTATATATATATATATATATATATATATATATATATATATATATATTATATATATTATATATATATATATATATATATATATATATATATATGTGTGTAGGTGTGTGTGTGCGTGTGTGTAGGTGTGTGTAGGTGTGTGCGAGTTCAAGAATTAAATAAAAATCATTTATAAAAATTTGATATTTTATAGCTGAAGTTGTTGTTGCTTCTCGCGATATACCTTCAACACGTCATCTAATGGAATCGTCTCCAACACAACCTTTTTCGATATGAAGCACTGACATGTTGTTATAATGTTCCTGAGTCATTCTTGTTTGATTTTGTTACTTTGTAAATTGTTATATTTGGATACTTACGTTATCAAAGGCTTTGTTAATATCAATTGCTATGATTATTACTGTTTTGTAAGTGGGTTTCAAGTTTAGACCAATGATTGTTTGTTGAATAATGTTTGTAAGTGCGGTTGTGGTTGAGTGTTTTGTTTGAAGCCGTGTTGGAATATGTGTTTGGTGATATGTGGTGTTATTTTGTTCAGTATGATTTTTTATAGAAGTTTGCATAGTGTTGATAGTAGAGAGTTGGGGCTATAGGATGATGGGTTAGAAGGGTCTTTTCCCGTTTTCAGCTTGGGTATAATAGCTTTTTTCCAGATGGGTGAATGAAATTTAGGCTGATAGAACTGCTGTATATTTGTGCTAATTGGGTTAAAGCTATGTTCCCTAGGTGTTTGAGGTGTTTGTTTTAAATGTTTTCCGGGCCTGTTGCTGGTGAGTTTTTGAGAATCTTTGTAGCGTTTTCTAGGTCAGTTGCGGTTATTTTTATTGTTGGATCGTGGTTGCATTTTATTTTCTTAAGGGCTTTGATGATTTTCCTGTTTTGAGGGTGTGTGGATTTTTTACTTTGTTTCGAAACGTGAGTTGCAAGAATGTTTGCGGGTTGTTTGATGGACTGGGGGTTTTGTGTGTTTGGCGTTTTGATGATTATATGTTTGTTGGTTGCTAGTGTTTTTAAGTATTTTTATTGTTTTCCACATTCTAGTGTTATTCGTGTGTTAGATGTTCTTGGTGATGAAAGTTTGAAAGTTATTTGAAGAATGTGTTTTGAATAGTTTTGTTAATTAGATGTTTAAGGTGTTAATTTGTGCTAGTGTTTGTGGTGATGCGGGTATTGTTTTTCTGAGTGAATTGAGCTATTTAATTAGTTGTTCGATTTCCGGTGATAGGGTTGGGTTATATTTTTTTATGTATTCTCTGGAGATGTTTTATTTAGCGGCTTTTTGGATTATAGATGTGAAATTTTGCATGGCTTTATTGAGTGTTGATGCGCTTATGTTATTTTCTATGTAATTGGAGAAGTTTGTTGAGTCGGCTTTTTCGAAGTTTGTATAGGTTTTCCTAAGTGGGTAGTCTGGTTTCTTAACGTTTTGACATTTTATGATGATGAGGGGACGGTCGGAGTTTAGATCGGTTTGTGCTGACCAATTGAGTTTGGTATGCAAGTTTAGTGAGCATTGCATAATGTCTGGGGATGTGTAAGTTTGATTGATTTGACGTGGAATTTTGGTGTGGCTGTTTGTATTATTTAGAATGTTTAAATTTTCAAAGTTAAAAGTGATGTGTATTTCTCTATGATCTGCTTTTTTGGGCGTTGTACAATGTAGGGAAGTGAGCATTCAAGTCGTCTCCCATTATGAAGTTTGGGAGGTGGGTGATGTCAGAGAGGTTTGGTTTGTAGCTTTTAGGGCAGTGTTGTAAGGTGTGAAGGGAAATTTATAGGTTTATTAGGTTGTGTGGCCTTTTGTTTATCATTATTGTGAAAGATTGTATTTGGGTGGTGTTGTCATTTAATGCCGTTGTGGTTTGTGAGGTGGTGTTTGTGTAATGTGAGCTGTGTATAAGAGTTAGCAGAGTGTGATTTTCTGGGATTTCAGGAGTGAAAATGGCATCGTAACCGTAGAATTTTGGTTCTGGATGGTTTGCGGGTTGGTGGGGTTCTTGTATTAGGGCTATGTGTATATTGTGTTGTTTTAAAAAGGTTTCAATTTCTTTGTTTTTGTTGTGAAGTCCGTTTGTGTTGAATTGTAATATGTTAATGTTGTGGGTTTGCTTGTGCGTGTTGTGGAGGTGCGTGTGGTGCAGACTAGGCAAATCCAGTTATGTTTTGAGGGGGGAGCGTGGTGAAAGGTGAGCAGTGTTTGTGTATCCACTGCTCACATCTATAGCAACATATAGAGTTTCTTCTTACTATTTTGCTTCATATTGGACATAGAAAAGTTTCAGGTTCAGGATTTGTTTCTATGCCCCCGGCATTTAGAAGGAAGGCTGAGGCATACGCCGGTAAGTATGCCTTAGAGTAAGAAAAAAGAAGAAACAAAATAGTTGAGTGTTAAAGAGTCCTGTAATGATCTGGGAGTATTCCTCTGGTAGCGGGTTGGCGGCGTGCAAACGCTGCAGCGGTAATTATGCAATTTCTTGTTGGAGGGGGGCGAGAGAATTTTGAAGAACTTCTTCCACGACGGACGAAGTAATTGCGATGCAACCTACTGCAGGCTTTTCCTCTATACACCTATATATATATAAGTATATATATATATATATATATATATATATATATATATATATATATATTATATATATATAGTTAGTATATATATATATATATATATATATATATATATATATATATATATATATATATATATATGTATATGAAGGAATGGATAGAGGGTATATATAGGAGAAAAGATGGGGGGAATATTTGAGAGGATTATAGAAAGAGATGGGTGGGAGAGACATACGATTTACAAGAGGTGAGTGGGGAAGTAAAGGTAAAGGATTGGAAAGACAAATGATGAAATTATTAGGGTGTTAACTAAAGGAAAAAAGGAAAGTCCACAGGTCTAGATGGTGTGAGTATGGAAATGTTACAGATGGGAGGCAGAGGGTGGAGGAATGGCTGTATAGGTTATATAATTTATGTTGGAGGAGGGGAGAGGTTCCACAGGATTGGGAGGATGGTTGTTTGGTTCTCCTGTATAAAGGGAAAGGGGATAGGATGGAGTGGGGAATTATAGAGGTATTTGTCTTTTGAGTGTAGTAGGGAAAGTGTATGGGAGAATACTAATTGAGAGGGTGAGAGATTTAATGGAGGAGAGATTGGGGGAAGAAGGATTTAGGGTGGGAAGGGGTGTGTGGATCAAGTATTCACGATGAAGATGCTTGTGGAGAAAGGTAGAGAAAGGAAGGAAAGGTACGGGTGTTTTCTTGATCTGGGAGAAAGCATCATATGATAGAGTGAAGAGGGGGAATTATGGAAGATGCTGGAGGAATTTGGAGTAGGGTGTAAATTAGTTAAAGGTATTAGGGCCTTTTTATAGAATAGCAGAATGTGAGAGTATTAGGGGGAGAGTGAGATGTTTGGGGTAAAGAGAGGGGTTAAGATAGGGATGTGTAATGTCACCGTGGTTTTCAATTTATTTATGGAGAGTGTCTGCAGAGGAATGATGAGGAAGGGGAGGGGTGAAATTGATGGATAGGGGTGATAGATGCGAAGTGAACATGATAATTGTTTGCGGACGATACTGCCTAGTGGCGAAGAACGGGAAGGGCTGTAGTATTTGGTGAAGGAGTTTGAGGGAGTGTGTGGACAAAGGGTCTTAGGATAAACCCAGGAAAGAGTAAAGTGTTAGTGTTTGAGGAGGATGAAACAGATGAGGGGAAGATTAGAGTAAGAGGTGTAGTATTAGAAGAAGTAAAGGTTTTCAGATATTTAGGGATGGATTTGGGTAAGGAAGGAGGGATGAAGGAAGAGATAGATCACAGAGTAGGAGAAGGAATGAGGCATTGAGTGGTCTGAGGGAATTATGGAAAGGGGGGGATTTATCACACAAACTTAAGATAAGTATGTTTGAAAAGTACTATATGGGTGTGAAACATGGGGGTTGAATGCTAGGTCCAAGAAGAAGCTGGAAGTGTTTGAGATGAAAGGGTTGAGAGCGGTATGTGGGGGTTAGTAAAAGAGAGTGGATTAGGAATAGGGATAAAAGAGAGATGTGATTGGAAAAATGGTTTGGTGAGAAGAGCGGAGAAGGGAATGTTAAGATGGTTTGGACATCTGGAGAGAATGGAGGAAAACAGAGGTGGTTAGAGAGTTTGGGAGGTGTGAGATGAGGAAGAAGAGGAAGGGGGTATACTGAGAAGAAGGTGGATGGATGGAATAAAGGAAATGCTTAAAGAGAGAGGGATGAGGGGTGATATGGTAGGTGTTGGCGAGAGATGAATGAACATGGGAGGAGGTGGTAAATAGATGAAGGAAAATATGAATTAGGGAAGCTGCACGTACCACTACCCCGCTTAAGCGGGAATAAGTGTTTGTATAATAAAAATAATAATAATAATAATATATATATAAATTATTATCCCTATATGGCTTTCACTTATACACAATTTATTTTTACTATTATATTAAAATTATACACAACATTAAAATTATACACAATTTAATTAGTAGATACTTTAGTTTTACCCTACATGATTTTCCTAGCTTTCGTTGACTATATCAGCCAACCTCTTTCAGGGAACGTCACGAGAGTAAAGATTTTGAATGTTTTTCTTCTGTTATTAGTTTCTAAGACGGTTAGTTTTCATTTGCTGAATTTATAACTCTTTTCATTTTATTTAGTATATACCGACATGACTTCGATGATTTTAGAACTTCGTTGATGGTGTCGTCTATGGAATGATTCTCTAACCCGGTTGAAATTATTGGTGTTCTTAATTACATATGATTCCTAAAATTTTCGATATTTGTGGTTTTTTATTGTTTTTATAATTGTGTTATTGCTGGTTTCTATCATGTGACCTTCTTTAAGCTGATGAGTTACTAGAGGTGAATTGTTATTGTATGTGCATATATCGTATTGATGTTGGTAAATTCCTCTTTTTATGTCTATTGTTTCACCAATGTATTGTATGTTACATGATTTGCAGGGCATTGTGTAAATTGCAGAGTTATTGTTATTAACTAGTTTGGGTTTTAGTAGTTTTTTAGGGGTGTTATTATTTTTAGTTACTATTTTTAAGTTCGATGTTTTGTAATTGATGTCTGTATTTACTGTTAATGTATATTTGTGCTTATTAAATTTTTTTATTGTTGTTTACATTATTTTCCTTATTGCTAAATATTTTCTTTGCTCTCCCGATACTTTGGTGTATGATGCTCTTAGTGTCATTTAATTTGTGGATAGCCCAACAGTTAAAACCACTGCTTGAAAAAATTTCCCCATCCCACATTAAAAATTCGCCGCATGTTAAACAAACGATCCAGACACTTTACTTAAATAATAGTGATATCATTAGCTTCGACGTAATATCCTATTCACTAATGTTCCCGTAGAAGATACCCTAAACGTATTGGAAGAATATGTTAACACCAAATAAATAACATTTAACATACCATACATTAACTTAAAACAACTGGTCAAATTGATAACAAAAAAGGCACACTTTACTTTCAACAAACAATACTTTACACAGAAATCAGAATAACAGAAGAAAACCATTCAAAATCTTTACTGCGTATTTCTCGAAATAGTCAACGAAAGCTAGGAGAGGTCATGTAGGGTAATCTACTAATTAAATTGTGTATAATGTTAATATGTTTTCATTAAATAATAAAAATAAATTGTGTATAAATGAAAGCCATAGGGATAATAATTTAAATACATATAAAAAAGTGCGAAATTAATAGCATTATTACCAGTGGCGGCTCGTCCATAGGCACTGCGGAACTGCAGCCCCCCAAAAAATTTCAGAACTAAGCCACAACTACTAAACAGCATATATATATATATATATATATATATATATATATATATATATATATAGAATAGAGAAGAGAAGAATATATATATATATATATATATATATATAGAGTTATATATATATATATATATATATATATATATATATATATATATATAACGTGGTTTTGTGACGGGGTATGGTTGTGGCCCACCTGGGCCAAGGGATGAACCCTCACTTGACGATATGCCATAGTGAGGGTCCGTCGCGTCACGTGAAGCTCTAGGTGGATTTTCTCTGACTGCGGCGAGTTTTCACTAATATGTACAGAGGGGGCGGCAAGGCTGGGCTTTTTTTTCGACTGGTCATATTTTTCTCACTCTTCTGCTTCTTGTAATGCCGCACCCATCCCCAGTCATGGTGAAAAGGTGATTATATGCTATACATATATATATGTATATATATATATATATATATATATATATATATATATATATATATATATTATTATTATGTTATTATTATTATATATATATGTTATTGGTTAGATATTATTAGTTGTTATTATTATTGAGCAAAGGAAGCGTTGGTAAGATATATATATTACATATTACATATATGCGTATTTTTTTTATAATATTTATATATATATATATATATATATATATATAAATATATATATATATATATATATATATATATATATATATATATATATATATATATATATATATATATATATATATATATATATATATATGTGTGTGTGTGTGTGTGTGTGTGTGTGTATGTGTCTGTAGGTGTGTGCGAGTTCAAGAATTAAATAAAAATCATTTATAAAAATTTGATATTTTATAGCTGAAGTTGTTGTTGCTTCTCGCGATATACCTTCAACACGTCATCTAATGGAATCATCTCCACCACAACCTTTTTCAATATGAAGCTGTTCTTCCTGATAAGAAGTTGGAAATCCATTTCTTTAAGTTAGCGAGGATATTTGATTTTGTTACTTTGTAAAGTAAGTTATGTTTGGACACTTTATCAAAGGCTTTGTTAATTTCAATTGCTATGATTATTATTGGTTTGTAAGTTGGTTTTAAGTTTAGACCAATGATTGTTTGTTGAATGATGTTTGCAAGTGCGGTTGTGGTTGAGTATTTTGCTTGAAGCCGTGTTGGAATATGTGTTTGGTGATATGTGGTGTTATTTTGTTCAGTATGATTTTTATAGAAGTTTGCATAGTGGTGATAGTAGAGAGTTGGGGCTATAGGATGATGGGTCAGAATTGTCTTTTCCCGGTTTCAGCTTGGGTATAATAGCTTTTTTCCAGATGGAAGAATGAAATTTAGGATGATAGAACTGCTGTATATTTGTGCTAATTGGGCTAAAGTATGTTCCCTAGGTGTTTGAAGTGTTTGTTTTAAATGTTTTCCTGGCCTATTGCTGGTGAGTTTTTGAGGATCTTTGTAGCGGTTTCTAGGTCAGTTGCGGTTATTTCTATTGTTGGATCGTGGTTGCCTTTTATTTTCTTGAGGGCTTTGATGATTTTCCTGTTTTGAGGGTGTGTGGATTTTTGACTTTGTTTGGAAAAGCGAGTTGCAAGAATGTTTGCGTGTTGTTTGATGGACTGGGGGTTTTGGGTGTTTGGGTGTTTGGGGTTTTGATGAGTATATGTTTGTTGGTTGCTAGTGTTTTTAAGTATTTTTATTGTTTTCCGCATTCTAGTGTTATTCGTGTATTAGATGTTCTTGGTGATGAAAGTTTGAAAGCTATTTGAAGAATGTGTTTTGATTAGTTTAGGTGTTTAGATGTGTAAAGTGTTAATTTGTGTTAGAGTTTGTGGTTATGTGGGTATTGTTTTTCTGAGTGAATTGAGTTATTTAATTAGTTGTTCGATTTCCGGTGATAGGATTGGGTTATATTTTTTTATGTATTCTCTGGAGATGTTTTATTTAGCGGCTTTTTGGATTATAGATGTGAAATTTTGTATGGCTTTATTAAAAATGCAAAGAAAAAATACTACACAACAAATACAACCCAACGTAACACAAAAACATATATATACCTATACCTAACATTAACATCATAAAAGTTCATACCACAACACATACAATTGATCCCTTCAAACAATATTCTAATCAAAAGACTAAAACCCCCAAATCACAGTAAAAATCATGCCTATACAAAATACCTTGCTACAATTGTAACAATAATTATTATGGAGAAACAATAGACTTTATCCGTAGAAAACAACAACATAAACACGACCTAGAAACACACCAAGAAAATTCAGCCCTCACTCACCACAGATTCACGCAAAATCATCAAATACAAATTAACAACATGACACACATTAGAAACATACTTGACACCAACAAAAGAAAAATTACCGAGGCCTTCTGCATATTCAATTTTCCCAATTATAACCGCTGCTCTGGAGATTACAAGATAGACACAATACAAAATAATTTCATGCAAATGTCACCTACTACAAAAGCTTAATAGAAAACCAACCTACCAATTGAAGAATATAATCCATAAATAATAAAAAATTTTCTTTGGTCTCATTGTTAATATTACTTGAAAAAGGACAAAATTGTCGAAAATTTGTAATCAGAATTTTAAATGTTTTAATTTATTAAAGTGTTTTTAATGTAGTGTATTGCCATGTAACCTTAAAGCAACCCAGGGTATCATACAAACATACATAAATATAAGCGAGCATAGAACTTAATATTACAGAGATATATATATATATATATATATATATATATATATATATATATATATAAGTATTTATATAGTTATAAATAGTTACATATATATATATATATATATATATATATATATATATATATATATATATATATATATATATATATATATATATATATATATATATATATATATATATATATAATTTTTTGTCGAACAATTTATTCCATAGAAAATAATAGGAACTTGAAAATCTGTTGTTCCGAAAATTGCTCTATACTGTATATTTTTACTTATGTAATCCGAGCGAGATGTGTCACCGTGAGTGTAGCTTAATAAAGTTAAGTTGGAACAAAAAATGAATTTTGTTCCGGTCTGATATTTTTTTCTTTTTTGAACACATTTATTCTCTTTAAATTTCGATCATTTTTGCAATTTTAACTGATCGTTTTTCAAAACATTTCATTCGCATTAATGTAAATTATTATTATTATTATTATTATTATTATTATTATTATTATTATTATTATTATTATTATTATTATTATTATTATTATTATTATTATTATTATTATTATTATTATTATTATTAATATTATTATTATTATTATTATTAAATATATATATATATATATATATATATATATGAGTTTTTATGTTATTATATTATATATATATATATAGACGTTATTATTATTATATTATTGTTATATATATATATATATATATATATATATATGCTGCAGCACCCCTTGCACAGCTCCGAACCACGAGCCGCCACTGATTATTACTTAAACATATATATATATATATATATATATATATATATATATATATATATATAAGGGAGATATATATATATATATATATATATATATATATATATATATATATATATATATATATATATATATATATATATATAAGCAACCTTCTAGTAGGTTAGGTGTACTGAGAAGCCTTCAGGATTTTTCCACGCTACCCAAGTTGCTTACTCTTGATAGGAGTATCGTTCGTCCTTGTATGGAGTATGCATCAAATATCTGGTATGGTTCCACTCACACAGCTCTCCTTAAGAAAGTGAAGTCTTAGGCTTATCTTACTTTCAAGCTTTCACTAACTCTTTCCAGTCTCATTCTACACATCGAATTGTTGTGTCATTTTCTTTATACCTTCTCTATTACAAAGGAAACTGCTCTTCTTACAGTTCCATGCTTCCATTGAGGAGGGTTCATGCGACACTCCCTACTACATAATTTCATCCTTTCTCTGTCCAACTCTCTGACCCCAGACTTGACCACATTGCTCAATCTTACATGCACTCCTCTGGTAAAGTCGGGAACACATTTTCTACATCTATTTTCCCAAATATCTTTTACTTTCACACTTCCGAATAGCATCTTCACCTTTCATGGATTTGTAAGAGTCTCGCCTTTCTCTACCAGAGGGAACATTATATATATATATATAGGCGTTATATATATATATATATATATATATATATATATATATATATATATATATATATATATATATATATATATATATATATATATATATATATATATATATATATATATATATATATATATATATATATATATATATATATATATATATATATATATAATGATGAGCTGGGGCCGAATTCTGCGAACCGGTTATTAAAACTTTTCAGGGAAGAAAAACCGATAATTAATTAACTTCTTTTGCTATTTGAGTAAATAAGGAATCGAACCGGCAGCTAACTCTTATGATAAAGTAGAGAACAATTTATTAAAATTACATATATATATTTTTTATACGTCTATAGCATATAAGATATATATATATATATA
>JABUQX010038378.1:20000-32500 GCA_015478945.1 Trachelipus rathkii
GCACTGGTTTGGGATAGCTCGGCCTTTAAAGCTCGATTTCCCAGTCCCCGTGTTACCCCCGGGAAAGGGATAAAGCAAGTTAAAAGGAAGTTTTTATAATATATATAATAAATATATTAATATATATATATATATATATATATATATTATATATATATATATAAATATATGTGTTTGTATATATATATATATATATATATATATATATATATATATATATATATATATATATATATATATATATATATATATATATATATATAAATATATATAATATATAAAAAAATATATATATATATATATATATATATATATATATATATATATATATATATATATATATATATATATATATATATATATATATATATATATATAAAGACTTAAAAATATATACCAAAAATGATAAAAATACCGAGTAAAGGGTTAAAAAGTGAAAAAATCCCGAAATTTACCTATGGGTTGCCATATTTAACAGGAAAAGTGCTAGAAAGTGATCCAGGAAAGTAGCTGAGTATTATAAAGTCTTTAAAAATATAAACCTAGAATGATAAAACGTCGAAAAAAAATTAAAAGGTGCTAAAAATACTGAAATTTAGATATAGGTTGCCAGATTTAGCAGGGAAAGCGCTATTAAAAGGACCATGAAAGTAGCTGAGTATTAGAATATCTTTAAAAAATATACTTTGAATGATAAAACGTCGAAAAAACGTTAAAAAGTGCTAAAACTATTAAAATTTAGCTATAGGTTGCCAGATTTAACAAGAAAAAGCGCTAAAAAGGTTCTGGAAAGTAAATGAGTAGTAAAAAGTCATTAAAAATATATACAGAAATGATAAAAATGCCGAAAATAAGTTTAAAAAAAGGCTCAGGAAAGAAGGTGAAGTCATAGCATAGCTGAATAGAATAAAGAAGGGTAGGGGGAGAACCTGGGGTGCTAGCGGGATGAAAGTAACAAAAAACATACACTTACACACTAACACGTACATACACACATAAAATAGCTGGCGAACGTACATGAATAAGGGGCCCCCTGGGAGAGTAGCCCCCATTGAAAACGTCATGCATGAAAAGTAGCCAGGAAGATGGCTGGGTACTAAAAAGTCGCTAAAAGTATATTTATGTATCAACAGGTTGACAGATTTAGCTACAAATCTGGCACCTGTCAACTTCCTCTATATATATATATATATATATATATATATATATATATATATATATATATATATATATATATATATATATATATATATATATATATATATATATATATATATATATATATATATATATATATATATATATATATATATATATACTATATAGTAATTCACTACTACTTTTCTACGTAGTTATTTTTTTTATATAATATATCAGACACCCTTATGGTTAGCAGCAAACAAAATATTTTGAGTTTTCAAACTTTAATGAAAATCAAACTTCTAAAATTGCACAAAGTTAAAATATGATAAAAAATAAGAGTCAAGATATATAACAACGGTGAAATGGTTAAATGGTGAGAGCTTTCGCTTAATACGCCTCGTCAGTCACCTTGATGTTCACCGAGTTCTAGCGTTAAAACTAATACATAGATATCAAAAAGATGCAAGTAAACTTGGAAAGGAACAAAATCAATAAAAATTTCAAACAACCGCTCATACAAAAAATAAAAATATACAAGTTGATACACTCTCATATATACGCATGCATGGGCGAACACACAAAACACACACAACACTGCCGGTAAAGTCCAGGAAGAAAGTAGAATCATCTATTGGTGTCTCGTTGAATAAAGTTGTTCTACTCTTTTTATTGTCATAGAATGAAGATTCAAGACTTCGTATTGAAGAGCATCTAGTGCAGGCTCACCTCTGATGGTGTTGAAATTATCAAATTTATTAATACAGTGGGATTCAATAAGCTTCCTTTTTTGATGGTCAGGGACATGTATAAGAGGAGACATTGAATTAATATCGATAAAGTGTCCTGTTTGCGAACTGTGTGAAGTCAGGGAAGAAGTCAAACTGTCAGTCTGTAAGTCATAAGTGTGTTGATATTTACGTCTGTCAAAGTCATTAGTCTCACCTATATATGTTTTGGGACACTGGCTGCATTTAACTGTATAAATGCTTTGTTGAGGTTGGTATTGGTGCAGGGTTGGTAGTAATATTTTTGTTTGGCTCATTTGTTGCAGTAATAGTTATGTTACATGGAGCGAAATTTTTTAGGTGTTGAGGACGTGGGGAAGAAATAGATTGTTGAGCTGTTTGGGTTTTGCTTTTTTCTATGCTTTGTTTATAAGTAAGTTTAGTATATTGAAGCTTGAAATGGATTCGACGTTGCTTTGTTGGACAATAGAACAGATCTGAAAGTTTCTACCGGAGAAGAAGTGAGTAGCTACTTATAGTACGAGACGAAAATCATCGCATGTAAGACAGATTAGAGAAGGTGTTTCTTATATACAAAGAAATTTAAATATAGAGAGTTATGCCAAGAAATTAGTATGTCAAGAAAGGGTAAAGATTCATTGGAAGGCAGTTCTAATGTATATTGTATAGAAGGATGTATTCTATTGATGTGTTGTAAAATATTATGAGGATCTATGTTGTGGGGTAATGATGTGAAAATGTCGTCGACATAACGGAGCCAGTGAGCATGTTGTAATTCAGGAAGTGTGAGGATGTGATAATGTTCGGTAAGTTCCATGTAAATATTGCTGAGGGTGGGGGAGAGTTGGGAACCCATGCTGAGACCGTTTTTTTTGTAGGAAAAAATTGTTCTGAAATTGAAAAAAACTGTGTTAAAGAGATAGATGTATTAGTTCTAGGACTATTTTGATATATGTAACCTACTTCTCACTGGCGATAACACGTACGCCCGACTCAACACCAATCCCCTAAAAAACTCTCCGTTGAATTTTAACAAAAAATTGAAAGATATCTGTAAAGACTACCCTAATCTTCATACTTCCCTTAAAGCCCAAATGTTCAATCTAGTTCAGTTCAACGGTTTACCCAAAATCCACAAACCAAACATACCACTCCGCCCCATCATTTCCAACACTAATTGCCCCACATACAAATTATCAGCTTGGTTATCTACACAACTTAAACCCCTCATAAACAATATTTCTGGAACTCACATTACAAATTCCACAGATTTCATTCAAAAAACACAACATCTAAACCCCTGCACTCACAATTTCTATAGCTTTGACGTCACCTCCCTATTCACCTCTGTTCCTGTTAACACCACTTTAACCATGTTAGAACAATACCTCAACGAAAACAACCTACAACTTTCATATCCGTTTCCTCTCATCCTAGAACTAATACATCTATCTCTTGAACACAGTTTTTTTCAATTTCAGAACAATTTTTTCCTACAAAAAAACGGTCTCAGCATGGGTTCCCCACTCTCCCCCACCCTCAGCAATATTTACATGGAACTTACCGAACATTATCACATCCTCACACTTCCTGAATTACAACATGCTCACTGGTTCCGTTATGTCGACGACAATTTCACATCATTACCCCACAACATAGATCCTCATAATATTTTACAACACATCAATAGAATACATCCTTCTATACAATATACATTAGAACTGCCTTCCAATGAATCTTTACCCTTTCTTGACATACTAATTTCTTGGCATAACTCTATATTTAAATTTCTCTGTATATAGAAAACCTTCTTGTAATCTGTCTTACATACATTGGTTTTCGTCTCATTCCACTTCCATAAAATTAGCTTCTCTCACCTCTCTCTACATTATTGCTTTCAGAATCTGTTCCCAAACCAATCTCAACAAAGAAACTAACTTAATCAGATCCACATTTCAGAAACTTCAATACCCAAACTACTTCATAAACAAAGCTTATAGAAAAGCTAAAGCCAAACACTTTAATCTCAACAATCCTTTACAAGTTAATTCATCTACCACTATTCAATTTCTCCTCATTCCTATAAAAAAATACACTTAGTTTAAAAAAATTCCTGCCACGTAACAAAACTATTACATGATATATATTATAATTACGATCTCTTATATATATATTTTCTATTCATTAATTATATATATAATATATTATATCTATATTATAATCTTAATATATATTATTACTATATATATATATTATATCTTAATTACTAATATTCATCCTTTAATATATAAATCTATATTACTTCCTCCTACTTCTTATATAATATCATATCTAATATATTATTTATTCATTATAATATGTTATACTATTAATTTTAATATGTAGCCACAAAGTCTCACTGAGACATTTACGCTTCCCCCTAACTAGCATACCGTAATACATCTAATTTATAGTCACCCCGATTATACTATAAATATGTGACTACTATCCTTGCACTCCTCGTTTTTTACTCACATCACAAAGACATGATATACTACTAAGTTTCCACTCATAATTTAGTCGTACATTGAATACTACTGACGCTGCTCTACATATTTCACATCTCCACTTAGGGATGTCCGATACTCTAAAAATCATCGATAAATCCGATTACATCCGACTTTAAAAAATAATATATCTCGCACTTTCGATAATATATCGTACAGACAAAAGTATCGTCACATTTCCATATAATCGATATTCGATATATTATAATCCTATATTATATATATACAATTATATATATTATATCTTACTAACTCATCCTATATATTTCTATATATATATATATATATATCTATACCTCATTTATTATATACTATTATTAATAATATTTATATACTATTATATATTATATATATATATTTATATTATTATATATATATATTTGATCTTATATAGGCAGCAGGTTTAGTATAAGTTCATATGTATCTTCAAAAACTCATTAATGCTACATAGTAGAAGACGGGGAGGATCGACGTATGGAGTCGGCCGCGGAATGCACTGGTCCCTTCTACAGTAATACCAAACGAGCGGGGGTGCCGGGCAGAGCCACAATCACCTGAAGAGAGAGAGAAAGGGAAAAAATAATAATTCTTATATAGCTCCTCAAACTACACTATGACGTTGCTTTTCAGCGCGAGGAATAGGCCACGAATTGTAGTACGCGAACCTGACTAGTGTAAGCTTAGTTCTCAGATAAGGCAAACTGCTTTTATCGGCCCATAAGGCGGGCTCGGAGCGACGGGGACACATAGGGGGGTGATAGATTTTCCCATATACCCCGTGGGAGGGGCGGAGGAACCCCCGGAATCCCTGGAATACCAACATATTCAAAAGCAGTAAGCGGGGAGTATCGGAGACCCACATAACAACCCGAAGAGGGGCTAAGAAATATATCCTTTCTCACACTAGGTAGATTCCCCGAAGAAGTTCTATTGTATTTTTGTCGAAGAGTACGAGAAAGCACATTAAACTGCATTTCTCTAATTAGGGCGTGCTAATCATCAATTACATATGCAGACGAGGTATTAATTTATATTTTTTATTTTTTTATACATTTCCCTATACTCGTAAGGTTTATTTTTTAGTCACGACAAAGCAGCAATACGAAAAATTTAATCTGAAGTCTAGTTTATTTAACCAGAGAAAAAATCAATAGAATAATAGGTCCTTCTTCTAATGGGCGCCTGTGTTACCGCTATTGTACGATCTTATATTTGAGACTTTATTTAAATATAGATTTATTGAACATAATCTACTATAATTTTATATATCCATAATAATTTATTTTTTTTTATTTTTTTTTTTTTTTTCTCATTTCTATGTGAATATTATCTCAGGAATTCCAAATAAGTATTCATTTTCGACCTGTAGCTCTTTTGTAAGTTTTTTTTATGCTATATATATACTAATATATATATTATTTATAATATATATCATTAATATATATTAATATAATTTAATATATTATTATTTAAATATTAATATATTATATATATTCTATTCTCTATAATTTTATTCTAATTTCTCCACGTTCCACTTAAGAATTTTTGAGACACGCCTCTCCCATTTCCAGGACCCTAAAATGTTAATAATCCCCGTATTTCTGTGCATTAAGTGTCTTTTTTTAAAGCAGAATGGCCAATTGAATCGGTATTACTAGCTGGGCCCGTATTATCTAGGGTTAGCTATACTATATTATATCTTTTAAGATTATCATAATGACGGTGATCATAATAATATATCTTATATATATCCAATATATCATATCCAACATATAAATATTCATATATTATATTTACTTATATAATATTATATATATATATTATTATATTATCTATTTAATATATATATCATTATTTAAATTATAATATATAATTATATATTACTTATATATATTATTATCATATATATTAATTCTTATAATATATCTATATCTATAATTTAGACATATCTTCTCATATAATATATATATATATATTAAATATAATATATATTATTATATTTAATATATATATATATATAATATATATATAGCGCTATTTATAAAAAAGATGTTGCAATAGGAACGAAAATCAATAAAAATGTAACGTAATTTCAATGTAACTTATAATACATTATAAATACTAGGTCACTTTCTGTAATTTTAATCTAATATTTCGCCAAAATTAACAAGAAATTGACATATATTTTTTTGTGCTTCACACCTATAGTCTTATAACATGAGTAAGCCTTACGCCGTGCTAGGCTATCTTTATTTCAGTTTAACATTGATGAAGTATACTAAAGTTTTGTAAGAAACCACCTTGACAATAATAAATTGATATTGATACTTTTATATATTTTGTTTTGATCCGGGGTGGGGCTTCGGCCCCCCCCTCTATATCATGCCTCCCCGTCCCCCGCAGAGCGGGGTGCCCCCTCTCGAGCTCGCGGGTCCGGGGGGGATTTTTTTAAAAAAATCACCCATAATATAATAATATCGAAAATGGCAAATAAAAATGAAAGAACTTAGAAAAAAAATTAAATTCCTATTAAATATAATAATAATTATTATATAAATAAAATATAATCATAATAATAATAATAAAATAATAATAATAATAATAATAATAATAATAAATCAATAATAATAATAATAATAAAATCTTGAAAATATTTTATTGATTGTTTAGAGTTTGCTTTATTTTTCTGTTATTCTTATTGTTCTAAAGAATACTTTTGTTTTATAATATAGTATTTTAATAAATTGTGGAAAAATTATAGAAGTCAATTAATGAATTAAAAAATATAATTAATATTATAATTAATATTTTTCTTTAATTTTTACAAATTAATGTTTGTTGAAATTATTGTAGTTATTTTGTAATCATCTAATAAGTCAGTGAAAATATATAATTATGATAATTTTGAGTATATTGAAGATAACATTAATTATTGTGAAGTTATTATTGTATTGGAAACTATTATTTAATATAATTATATAATTGATTGAAAATATTACATTTATTATTTTTTAGTTATTTTATATCATATTTCATTTCTGTCCATTTTTGACAGGTTTTTGGGATAATTTTTGTGACTATTTTATGATTTAATTTTGTCAAATAAATTGTTACGAGTTCGATATATAATACAGTGGGGCTCGTGAAACTTGGGATGGAGGGGCGCAAGATAAAATATTGAAATTATAAATATATATATAATATCTATATATATTATAATATATATATATATATAATATATATATATATATATTAATAATATATATACTATATTATATATTATATATATATAATATATATATATTATAAATATATTATTATAATATAATAATAATGTAAAATATATAATATAAGTATATATAATATATTATTTTATTATATAAATATATATTATATAAATATATAAATTATATGATTATGATGTGTTGTGTGGTGTATTGTTGTGTTAGTTATATGTAGGTAGTGTTAGTTAGTATGTGTGTAGTTAGTGTGTGTGTGTAAGTAAATGGTGTGTGTTGTGTGTGTGTGTGTGTGTGTTGTTGTGTGTGTGTGTGCAACTGGCCGGATTGCGGACATAAGAATCTTTTATCAATCAGATTTTTTTGGGTGCGAAAATTTCGCCTTATAATGTGGAAGGGGAGTACCCTCCTCCTTTTAAGGTTCAGTAAGAAACAAGTAGCGAAATTACAAACTTTATTCTCCAATGTTGAAACATATTTTCCATTGGAAGATAAATTGTTAAAAATAACGTTTCTTACTGCCTGCCATTAAACACATTCAAAATTTGGGGTTCCGAGAGGACATGGCCGTTAGAAATTTCAAATTTAACATGAAAATGATCGCACGATAACGATCATCAGCATTTCTATAAAATATTAAGTGTTTTCTATCAAAACTAATTTTTTCATAACCAACACAACGATGACAAGCACTTCCCAGAACCTCAAGTAATATAAAATAATGAATACAACACATCTCAACATCATCTCTCTGACCATACATACCAGAAAAAAAAACAAAAAAAAAAAAAAAAAAAAAAAAAAAATAAAAACAAAAAAAAACAAAATAAAAAAAAGACAACCAAATATTCCACACACAAAAAAACTTATTAATTAACACATTCACATTTCTTTACAACTTTGATTTATAAAACCTCGATTCGATTTTCTCTATTTTCCTTTACTTGTTAGAATGGACACTTTAATAGCGGATCAGAACTAGGCAACTCCACCAGATCAAACTTTTCTAATTACAATTTTATATGAGTATATCTTCTCACGCCCCCGTTCTGGCGCCATTCGCCTTAGGAAGCGATACCTTCAGAAATTAATTGTCGTCTTCGAACCTTGGGACGTTATATACTTTTTTTTTTAATATCCAGGAACTGTTCTAAATCTATTCTAAGTAGCATGAGAAATATTTTCTCTATGGAAATGCGATAATCTTGCTAGTTCTTGCTAGTTCTTTTTACTAGTTCTTCTTCCGCACGCTCTTCCTTGTATTGTGGCCAAAGAAAATGACAACTCTATTTTTGTTTCTCCTTCTTTCTCTCATCTAGATTCATCCAATGACGCAACAGGTGTCTTTCTTACCTTCTGCTAAAGCTGAAATCTTTGCTCAGACTTTTGCCATTAATTCCACTTCAGAAAACACAATAACCATTCCTTTTCCCACTCCTTCCAATTCATATATTCCTAACATTTTAATTAGTTATATAGATGTGATTTCTGCTCTCTGGATTAATACTAGGAAGGCTTATGATG
This sequence comes from Trachelipus rathkii, assembly GCA_015478945.1. Lineage (NCBI taxonomy): Eukaryota > Metazoa > Arthropoda > Malacostraca > Isopoda > Trachelipodidae > Trachelipus > Trachelipus rathkii. Next base: position 29,199 of record JABUQX010038378.1, read on the forward strand.
TTGACGGTATTCCAAGGGTTGTTCTTAATTATGCTTCTGAGTTGTACCCCGTCTTGATTGGCTATTTCGTTTCTGTATTCAATTTCAAATTCTCCTTCCTACTTGAAGTGTGGTGTCCGTTCAACCCGTACTCACTAACTCTCAAACCTCCAACGCTCGTACTATTTTTTTTTTAATTTAAGTATTTTCCAAAGTTATCGAATCTATTCTAAACGGTAAGATTTGGGAACACCTTAAATCCTATAATCTTATCTCCGATCGCATGTATGGTTTCGTAAGGAGAGCTCAACTAGTAAGTAGTGTTATTCTTTTACTTTACTCTGATTCCTGGTTCTCTGCTTTTCGGTATTTCGATGAATCCTTTGTAGCCTTGGAGCAACTAACCTCTGATGTTTTTCGAATTTCTAATTGGGGAATTAAGAGAAAGGTTGTTTTCAATGCCTCAAAAATTCAATTCCGAAATCTTTCTACTTGACATAATCTTCCACACAACTCTAACATCTTCTTCGAAAGCGCACAACTCAAACCTTCGTCTGCCTTCAATATTATATGTTTCTTTTCCTCGTGACCTTAAAAGGAGAATAACATTACCTCTCTTTATACACAAGCTTCTATATAAGAGGTTGTGTTCTGAAGAGCCTTGAGAATTTCTTCACGCCACCTCAATGGCTTGTTCATTCGCCCCTTTATGGAGTAGGACTCGCACATCTATCTTACTCCTTCTTTAAAAGGTTTTTCGTCTTATTAACTCTCTCTCTCTCTCTCTCTCCTCTCCTCTCTCTCTCTCTCTCTCTCTCTCTCTCTCTCTCTCTCTCTCTCTCTCTCTCTCTCTCTCTCTCTCTCTCTCTCTACCCGTCAAATTGTTGCGTCGCTCTCTTTATTCTATCGCAATTACAAAGGACACTGCTCTTCTCTCTCTCTCTCTCTCTCTCTCTCTCTCTCTCTCTCTCTCTCTCTCCTCTCTCTCTCTCTCTCTCTCTCTCTCTCTCCTCTTAAAACGGACACTGTTCTTCTGAACTTTTCTATCGCATACCTCCTCCACTGAGAAAGGTTAGTGCGACACTCCTTTGTTCACAGTCTCGTACTTTCTCGATTCAATACTCTGACCCCAGAGTTAACAGCTATGCTCAATCATACATGTACTCCACTTGTAAAGGATAAAACACTCTCCCTTTATCTATTTTCCAAATTACCTATGACTTGCACACTTTCAAACGCTGGGTATCGGGGTATGTCAGACTTGACTTTAAATTGAATATGCCTCGGGAACTCCCCAACTCTGGTGGAATTAGGTAGGCCTTTGGCCTTTGCCCACCAGAGGGTATATATATATATATAAATATATATAATATATTATTTTATATATAAAAATAAAAAATGACTACAAAAGCTTTTTCATTCGAAATTAAAATTTTATTTACGTTTTTATTTATTATATTTAAACCTAAATTTTTATATATTAGTATATATATTATAAGGTCGTATTACTAGGGTGGGTTACTTTAGGAGGGATTTGAACCCTACCCCCACGAAAATATTTAAACTATCAAATTTATTTGACGGCTTGAGCCCCTTTATTTTAATTGATATGAATTATAAAAAGAGTAATCAAAGCAAATTAAGAATATACATTAATAGAAATGAAGAAAGATATTTGTGATTCGGGAATTTTTTTTTTTTGGTTTAGCGGCTATAGAAAGCATCAAAGGAGAATCTCTATCAGGGGCAATACAATGAAGGTTGAAATAAGACTTTCTGATTGGACAACGATATAATGGTGTAGAGGCAAAGAAAACCTTTAGAGGTGTTCAAGCAATAGAAAATACTCAGTGCATTGTATGTTTATTGCTGTTCAGATTCATGTGGAGTACAGCATATTAGAAACTTTATTGGAATAATAGAAAAAAAGGGGCACTATATTAGGTCACCAAGGCAGGCAACTATTTTAATAGATAAAATAGGAAAGATTTTCCCCAGTGACAAACAAATTGGTCAAAACTAAAACAAATGTGAGAAACAAGGTGAATGAAAAGCTACAATCGGAAAGTTACGATTTAGAGAAAATTTTAAAGCAATTGTTGAAGATGTAGAGGAGCTTGAGATGATATTGAACCTCAAAAAAAACTCAATTTTTTGGAAATTTGTAATCACGAGCGAATTGGTTATAAGTTTAATTATGACTTCAACTTTACTCTTCTTCACACTTCCATTATGTACTACATTACAATCTCTATCAATTATAGTGAAAGCAACTGCTCTTGATCCATCTTGAAAAAAACGATGCTTGCGTTGAAATAATTTCGAACAAACCTCGATGAAATTTTTTTTAAGCATTTTGGAAGTTACAATAGAACTTCAGCTTTCTGTTAATGAAGAAATTAGAATGCCGATGGTCAGAACTAATGTAAAATAAAAAAAAACATAAAAACAAAAACAATCGCAATTCCTTTTCTTGATTTTATAAACCAGTAAGAGAGCTTCTTGAACCATAGGTTTATACTTATCAAACTTGTTAAAATCATTCCATCGATATGTATTAAACATTTTACAACATGTGCAAATAAATTTGATCTATGCAGTCACATTTGAAATGTTAAGAATTATTACTATCTATTTTATTCACAACGTGTACTCAAGAAAGATATTAATTAACTCTAAAAATTCTCAAAATATGCTTTATCAATTCTAAAGGAGAGGAAGGACTAAAGAACTGGCTTTAATAAGTGTTCATTATAGCTAGGAAATTATCAATCATTTTGTCGCTAAGTGAGCAAGAAGAATTTTTTTTATACTCGTATATATATTATATAACATAGCATTATGTTTGCATTTTGAAATTGCTACCAGTGATTTAGTTATGTTTTTTCATTTATAAGGATATATATATAATATATATATATTATATAGTATAATAGTATATATATATATATATATATATATATTTTAATATATGATATATATATATATATATATATATATATCAACCTCCCAAAAAAACATTCAAGCTAAGCTACTCCCTTATATATTATATATATTATATATATATATATATATAATATATATATATATATATATAGATATATATATTATATATTAATATATATATATATATATATATATATATATATATATATTATATACGTATATATATAAAGTGTATTATGTGCATTGCATTGTTGTGCAGATTGCAGACAAGCGTACCCGTTTGAGTAATTCAGCGATTTCAGACTTGGAGAATTGCAACGAAGGAGAAAATTCATCGTTCTCAAATTTCATTTCCAGAAGATCAATTCACACCATAG